>VZUI01009169.1:0-22391 GCA_013401135.1 Cettia cetti
CCTCTCCTCTCCTCTCCTCTCCTCTCCTCTCCTCTCCTCTCCTCTCCTCTCCTCTCCTCTCCTCTCCTCTTTCTCCTTCTTACAATTACTCTGTCCTGTTACTATTAATTTTGCTCTTTCACTTCTTGCCATTCTCTGTATACATCAGGAAAAGCTTATTTGTCCACAAGAACATCCCCACAGTGAACAAAGATGCCAAAAATCCCATCCTTGTCTCCAGTTGTGTCCAGCTGCTCTGGAAACCCCTAGCATTGGTCCTGCAGATGTTCTGGCAGCCTCCAAGATATGTTTTGCAAAAGCAGATGTTACTAATTTGTAAAGCATCTTTGAACTCCTCAAGGGGGGGCTGACACATTTGGTGTAGTTTCTAACAAAATGGGGAAAATTTTTTTGTCTTTCTGTTTTTTACCAGGATGTTTTTTGGGTTTCTACACCATCTCTTGCCAACCCATCCAGCTATGCAGACCTCCTCTTCATTTCTGCATCTCGGTCCCTCCCTTATAGTTTTTCAAAAGGAACTTACTCAATTATGCCTTCCCCATTACTCTGGAAAGGGCATGAAGTTTTGCCCTTTTTGCAGATCTCCAGATGAGCTGATCCCTGAAATTGCTATGGAGTGGGTCTCAAAATTATAGCATGTGTCAGGCAGGCCCTGTGTGACATGTACCAGCCTGGATAGACATAACCCAAATTCCTCATTCCACTTGTGTTTCCTGCATGTGCAGCCCTCCTGGTCCCTCTCTGGATACTGTCACCAGCAGGGACAGCCAATCAATGCTGACACTTTAATGGCATTTTTGTTTAGATTTGACATCCCCTATTACTTGTCCAGAGGGTTAACTTGTGCCTTTATCTGACTGCTAGTCCTTATCTCTGGAAATGATCCAAACCCAGGCAGGAATGAAGGGGAAAAAAAACTCACAAGGAAACAACCTTTTTGGGTTTTGTACCCAGTGAGAGCATTTTGGGATGCATTTGGACTTTGCATTTGGGGAAGGGTTTTTTTGTTTTCTTCGCAGGAAAAACAAATTTCTCACAAAACTTACAAGGAGAACAAAATGTTTTAGCGCTTTTTTTTTTTTTTTTTTTTTTTTTTTTGAGGAAGACAAAGGGGGAAACAGGAAGAAAATTCCACTTTTTTCATCAAGCAACAAAAATACCAGCCAAAAGAAAAAGATATTCAACATTGTTTTTGAAAAATCTGTAAGAATAGCAAAGGTGTAACTATATTAGTTATACTTTCTCAGCTTTATACAAACACTTACAAAACATGAATGAATACCAGAGGGAATATTTTTCTTAACAAAAAATTAAAACACAAGCTTTTAATGCCTATCCCAGGAAAACAAGTTTATTTATTTAAACAGTAGTTTAGAAACCCAAAAATAAAACAATAAAAAGTAGTTACTTTTCTATGGATTTAAATTTTGGAGTTAAAATCTCTTGATGGCTTCTAGGGAAGCCTAAGTTCTGTAGCAATTCTCAGGAAACAGCATTGCTGACTCCAGCAGAAAGCAATTCAAATTGTGGTGGTGTGGGAGGTGGAGCCTTTGAAACCAGTGGAGCTCATGGAGGAGTCAGAATCTTAAGAAAAGCCAATATTATTCCAAGAGGGGGAAAAAATAGTAATCCCAAAAGGAGCAAAACTGGAAGGTAATGAGAGTCAGTTTCTATGTTCTCCTTGGCCTGAAGCTCATATTTGAAAGCTGATATGGGCTTTTCCAAGGGCAGGGATAGTTTCAAGCATTAACATTATCAGCCATGGATACTGACACCTAAACCCACGCTGCTTGAGCAGAAGTCAGTTTGTAAATGCCTAATAAAGGATATGATGGACTTTTCTTTTTTGTAAGATAACCAAGAAACAGGTTTTACTTCATATTTCAAGAAATTAGACTATATCAAATGTGTAATAAAAATATTTTCTATAGGATTTTAAAATATATACATATATAAACTACATAAATTTTTAATGCCCTGTTGATATTGATGTGATCTCTACAAGTTTTAAGTGTAACTAAGTGAGGCTGCCCAGCAACCTCCGTTATACCTCAAACAGTGACTACAAAACTTGAAGGTTTGTCCACACTGTAACTTAAACCTGCTTGAGAATGGGATCTGAAATTGCCTTCTGGGCCTGATCCAACACCCACTCATAAGCTAAGTCCACTCCTGACTGCAGGATTAGGTCTTAGACACAGTCCCAAAATGATGTGGTTTCCAGCCCAGTTGGCTGATCAATGATAAAGGCACCTGAGGGAGTTACTGAGAGCCTTGAGGCACTTCTTGGAAACATAGAAGTTGTTATATATTTGGGTTAGAATATTTAAGGATATATAGGAACGGTCTTCAGACAATTTGGGCACATCCATATTTTGTGCTGAAGAGAGGCACAAACTGCCTGTGCCTCAGACACAGCCTATGCCCAGGCACTGGATGTAGACTTCAGTCAAGCTTCAGCAAGGTTGTGAGCCTGGGGGAGATGAGGGAGCAAAGGGCATTCCTGCCTTCATCCTTCCCACCACATCCATCTCTAGATCCCAAGCCATGCTTGCCCAACCCATGAGGAGGAGGTGAACTGGCAGGAAGAGTTCCTGTGTCAAGGGCCTGCAATGGCCCAGAGGGCTGGGCTGGCACTTCCATCAAAGACAGCGTGGAGCTGGTGGAGGTGGAGGTGGGTGAGGGAGGAGAAGCACAGATGACTGTCTGGCCCTGTGTCCACTGAGAACAGCGAGGACATGGCTATGGACTGTGCCAAATCCAGCTGGCATTCCTGTTAAAACTGGCACTGTGTCTCAAGCAAGTTCAGATTCATTTTCCAGGCAAGGTTGGAAGCACAGTGTAGGCAAGGTGTGAGGGCCAGACCCTGATCTAATGCAGACAAAATTCGCCACTACCATTGGCCTGAGCACTTACCCTTGCATTATACTTTAAGGTAGGTACCGTGGGAGTTCTCCTGCTTCAAGGAGTTAATATAGGGGATTGGACCACCTGCAGAGGAAAGTTTCTCACTGAGCTTTCGGTTCACCAGCTCCATGTGCCTGGAGTTTTTCCTGGCTTGCCGGAGAGACCTCTTGACTTTCTTCACCCGATCTCGCAGCTGCTTGTTGCGCTTCTCCAGCGTCGCCACCTTCTGCTGCAGCTTCTTCACCCTGTCCTCCTCCTCAAACAGGGCCTTCTGCACCGAGGAGCACATCAGCTGTGGGGACAGCAGCAGGTGAGCTTCACACAAAAGGTTATCACAGCAAGGGTCAATTCAGGCATTGCAGAAAACACCTCACAACTTTTCAAAAGCAGAATGCTTTTTTGGGGGAAGTTTTACTTTGTTTTTATGTCTTTTTAAGTGAAATCTTCACTTTCATTTATGGATTTAGTTAGGACCCAAAATTGCAGATCTTAATGATACTAGTGATTCAAAATTACTTTTATGAACTGCTTTGTTTGGCTTATCCAGTGCACTGAGGCTATATTGAGTTTCTGGAGAAAGGCTGCCCTAATTCTGGTATTAAAGTGGAGTTTGGGTCAAGGGGTGTCACTGTTGGAAAACTAGTTTTGATTCAGCTTAGCAGTCCTTCAATACCCCAGACTCTGACAGGAGCCTTCCCTTTGCTCTTTTTGTCAACGTGTGGAATAAGGACAGCACCTGTAAAACACAGAACTGGTTATTTTGCCTTTCCAAGGACTGAGGTGTCTAAAACACCTCATTATATTGGCTTGTTTAAGACAAAACCCTAGAGGGTAAGACCTCAGCAGTCTCTAGGAGCATCCACGATCCCATAACTTTAACAGAAGTTATTATTTATGGGGTCATTGCCTGAAAACTGCCCCTCCCACTCTACCCTATACAACTTACTGCAATATTGTCCCCAGAAGGGACATCAAGTTCTTGACATTCACTCATGCCAGTGATTCTTAGGAAATAAACAACAGAGGAAATTTCAAAGGTGCTGCCCCTAAGGCATCACTAGAAGAATGGCTCACAGGTCATTTTCATATCCACTGTGTTGGGTGATGGTATAATTGCAAAAGGTTTGTTGGACAAGTGCTTATCTTCTACTACCTCATCCTAGGATGACCCAAAAGATCTCTCTAATCTCATGGATATGTTTATGGGATGACAAACACCAGCTACAAGGACTGCTGAGTGGTTTCAATGCAGAAGAGTTAGTTCCCAACACACAGCCTCACTTGGGATGGGATTCAGCTGCCTTCTCTTAAGCAGCTAAAAGTGACACTCAGGTCTGGGCTCCTTTCTTTGCATTTGAGCTGTAAAGTCTGCAGGGAGAGACACCCTTCCAGGGGCTGATTTGCATCTCCTAGAGCAGAGGAAGAATCACCCTCTGAACAAAATTGTCTCCTTTTACTGACCACAAAGACACCAGGTTCCATTTTTTTCTACCTGGAACACATTTACCAGGCAAAAAAGAGGAGGTATATGGAGCTTAGGGACAGCTCCACCAAAAACTTTCTGATTTAGAAGATCCACATCAAAATCAATTTCTGCCTTAGATGCTTTTTTTTTTCCCCCTACAAAAAACATCCTGAGATATTTTATTGTGCGTGTGGGACTTCCATCTTGCTGCTGCATTGTGAGGACAGGCAGTGTATTCTGCTGGACTTATCTACTAAATACATCTAGAAATTTTTCTATGTGTGTCAAGCACTCCTGGAGTCTGGACGGGCTTTCTCTGGCAGAACATTTGGAACAGACAGAGAATCTAAATAAACAAGTAAATCCTGACTGTGATGATGAAGGATTACATGTTTCTTTCCATCTTGCTTTGTAGTATTTTCAACAACTGAAAGTTGGGGAGGGAGCCTGCCTTGATGAATAACATTTCATTTGCTTTGGAAACCCCCAGCAGTGGGAAACCATGGCCAGTCAACACAAACACAGCAACTGCTTCCACTCCCTTGGAAGCTCTTGTTCCTTGTGCAAAAGCACTGTGGGGTTTTGTTATATGGCAAATTCTTGCCCCAACTGTTCTCTCACAAGGACTCTTCTATAAATGCATGCTAGCAAGATGGGGAGCTCACAGATAGAGGGACAGAAATTGTGCTGAAAAGGAGCGAGTTTGGTTTTGATCACAGTTCAGTCCAAGAGCACTTTGAAAACAGCCAGAACATCTTGGCTTTTGTGTTTGCCAAACCCTTGCAAAACCTCAAGCAGAACACTTCTTGAATTTAAATTCCCATAAAGGAGGACACTGAGTTAGGGAAATATGTTTGTTGGGAAGACATGAGGTGGAAACTCTACTTCATGAGGGATTTCCTGCATTTTCCGTGGATGCAGTGATAGGCATGGCCTATGCCAGAGTCCAGTGCAGAGGAACAAACACTTCATGCAGCTGAAGTGGGAGATTGTGTGAACCCAACTGCATTTCATCTGTCTGGGCTGGCTGAGGGGGAATAGCAGACATCAGGGATAGTATTATCCTCATCCCAGAGACACTCCCAAACCTTTTGAGGTTGGTCCTTTGTCAGCAGAGGTAGAGCTGCTCTACAGAGCCACTCAGAAACTGCTTAAACACCATCTAAAAGCTAACTAGTTAATTTGCTTAAACTATTTTTCTACAGTCCTCACTCTCCAGCCTGAAATACACAGTTTAGTGCTTAAATTATCTAGAGATATCCAGAGACATCATAGGAACAGCACAGTTCTAAAAAACTGAGGTACTATCTGACATGCACAGCTTTGTTTGCCAACAGGGTAGGTGATAGAAGAGCTCAGCTTGATAACTGGATGCCTGCCTGCAACTGCAAGACTACCAGCTGCAAAATAAACGTTTTCTTCCTTCTACAAGGGGAAAAATAACGTGGTGGAGTCATCTCATTCTCACTGGCTGGTTACAAAGAGCATTTTGCACAGGACTCTGCAGTGGGGATGATGGTGATGATTGTGATGATGATGTTTGAGTGCTGTCCTGCCCTTGTTACTGCTGGGGCTGTGATTCACCTGGCTGCAATCAAGTTATCCTTAAACTGGTGCTAAGAACTGTGTAACTGCAACATCTGTGAGCTCAGCACAGCCTGGATAACCAACCCAGCTGCTGAACAAGCTGGTGAGAAGTTAACCAGTCCAAGTTGCTACTTGGATGCTTGGGAAATGAAGAGAAGGACTAGGAAACGGCTCCTTAGGCAAACCTTATAGGTAATTTTACAAATTGCCTCCAAAATTTCAACTCCCTAATGACCCATAATTGAGAAGAGTTGTTTGGTCTGAAGATCTGTCTGCACGTCTTCTTCTTCCACAGTTCTGTTAGGAAGGCATCCTCAGCAGTGGGACACTCAAGTTCAGAGCAGTACCAGGAGATGTAATGAGAAAGGTGGCACAAGAACCATACATATCCTGAGGATTTATCCCAGACAGCCTAGTGCTGTGAAACTGCATATTAAATATATTTGAGTATTTGTCTGAGAGACAGTACTACAAATACACTGAGTTTAAAGTTTTACCATATCTAGGAGATATACAAAATCTTCCAAAGAAATCAGCACTGTAATGAATAGAATAGAATCACAGAATCATTGAGGTGGGAAAAGACCTCCAATAACATCCAGTCCAATCATTAACGTAGCAAACTGATTTTGGAGCATCACATCATAGGCATGAAAACCCCTTCACAAACACCCTGAACTGAGATATATATATATATACTTTTCTTATTGACAGACACACTCCTGCCTTCTACAAGCTTGATTTGAGTGGCACAGTGGATAAAGGTGCCATGGATAAGGGTGTGATGGTAGTGTGCATCCACTAGAAAACGTCCATAAGTGGTTGAAGTTAGTGTTACAGAACTCAAGTCACTCAAAACCCAGCAGTGGCACCCAAATCTTGCCCTTCACCTACCCAAGGGAGAGAGGTTGAGTCTCAACTATCTTCTCATGCATGCTCCTTAGGGCTACACTGCTAAAAAACACTGCAGTCCCACTACCTAAAAGTCTTTCCTGTGGGAGCGAGTGTGTTGCATGGAAAGAAAGACAAGGAATCAAAGAATAGTGGGAGAGGTCTGGCAGAGGGGAGTATTGGGTTTGGGATGGAGTGACTTAACCTCCAGTTACTGGGATTTGTCAGCCAAGACTAACACTCATACTGAAGTGTGGAAAGTCCCTGTCAGCATGATCAAAGCATCGTGTTGGGTGAAGTGCTGGGAGCATGGCAGTGCTGAGTTAAATCTTCTTTGCCTGCTGCAGGAACAGCACTTTCGGGGCACAGAATTGGGGTCCTAAGCATTGGCATTAATGGAGATGAGCTGGGTTTTCACCCTAGGACCTCATATGAATCAGTAAGATGCATAGGACCTGGATGGAGAAAGAAATTGTTGTGGCTGTTGTTACCTTGCTGAATGCTGGGTCAGCATTTGCTACAGGAAATGTAATGCCTGTAGCACAACTCTCCAGTTAATTCAAAATATTAGAGATGGGGACTTCTTTGGGGTATGAAGCACTGCCTACATGTAGCCTCTGCCAGGCTACACCCACCCCAAGGTGTCTCAGCACTGTTTTTCTTTCTCATTTCACTCATCACTAAAAGCAGATTTTCACTTTAGGCTCCTTAGATGCAGCTAGTCAAGTGAAGTCATTCTTTCCCGACAGTCATCAGAGAGTAATGAAAACTTCCTAGAGGAGATATCTTGCCTACCTTAGACACTTCCCTTTGGTGGACCACCTTTGGAGACTCCTGCCCAGATAACTATCTCAGACTGGGATGGATCTCCTCATGAGTCCCATCAAATGGCATCTGAATGGCACTGAGTTCCCAGGGCAGGCTGAAGCGGCAGGATGCAAATAATTTTCTTGTAGTTTGGAGAAATTTGCCCTGGAAACAGACCCAAATCATGTCCATGGGCATTTGGAGGCTTTAAAAAGAGCTTTGTTCTGAGCTGCAACAAACCACTGCTTGGTGTGAAGGTATCTGAGCTGCTGGTGGCTCTCACCTGCAGTGGGTGTTGCTGGTATCCATTTCAAAACCCCACACTTCCCCTTCAAACTCACAGCCCTTACACTCCTGCTCTGGGTGGGGGTGGTTTTACAGGATGCAGGGTCATTATGGGGCACTTGAGAACTGGTGAAAAGAGCCTCAGCCATGGAGGTGCCTGAAGAGAGGTCCCTGGCCCCAAAACCACAGCTAGAGTTTGTCCTGAGGCATTGTTTTCCCCTGGCACTTGGAGTCCTGAAGCCTGAGATGCTGCTGAGAGAGGATGGAAACAAAGATACCAGATGACAGTCACACCAAGTCACCTCTGCCAGGATTGGAAATGGGGATGGGAGTACGCCCTCATGGTCACTGGCAGTGCCCAGGAAGGGATCAACACCCTATTTCCTATACTTGTGAAGGAAAAAAGTCAGTGGTTTAGTGAGTATAGAAATCACATTAATCAAGAAGACAAGAAAGGGGGGGGGGGGGGGGGGGGGGGGGGGAAGTGTATGGTATGAGCCAGACTGCCTACCACAGGCACCTCACTCGTGCCAAGAGAGCAGATAAGTCAGCCCTGACAGTAAATCCGTAAATTCCCTGCCCAGGCAGTGGGAGACAGAAGGTCTCCAGGAACAGAAAAACAAATCAAGGGGGTACGACCTCACTCTGGGGCATCTCCAAGTTCCTTTCCTCTGCCCACTGACCAGGCAGTCAGCAAGGGAGGCCCAGGAGAGCCAGCCCGCTGCTTTTCCCCGGCGCTGGGGCGGAGGGACGCCGCTCCTGCCCGCTTTCTTTGAAGGCGTTCCGCCGAGCGATTCGCCCTGGATGCCACAGGAATGCGGTGGTGAACTGGGAGGGGAGCTGCAGGGAAGGCTCGGACTAAGCTCTTTAGCAGGAGCAGCCGAACTCCTGCTCCTCGACTGAGCTCGGTGCTCAGGCCCCCTGCCCCATCCCTGGTGCCACCCCTGGTGCCTGCTGCATTCCCAGCCCCAGCACCGCTCCCAGCAACGTGCACCTGCCGAGAAGGGTCAGGGCTGGGGAAGCAGAGGGTCTTGGAGCCCTCACAAGGGTTTATCAGCCCCCGTGCAGCTCTGCCAGCCCCTTTGCTGAGACTCACACCACTCTCCTCGGACTCCCTCCACTAAAACCCCTCAGGGGGGCCAGCGGAATAAGGAACCGTGGGGTGGCACTCGCCTCCAGGGTGTACAAAAGCAGAGACAGCAGCCGGGACAGCACCCCTGGCTCTCCACCCCTGTCACAAGGATGTACAGAGCTCACTGCAAGGACAGCGAGCTGACAGGCTCTGCAGCACAGCTGTCTGCTCGGCAGAAACACAACCCAGGCAAATGCAGCCTTTGTTCCTTATAGGCACCAGGCACGGCTGGTGGGTATTCCCAATGCAGCTCTGCCCTGCTCCTGGTCAGGAGCACCCAGTGCAGGTCTGGATTGAGCTGCTGAGTTACAGGTAAATGATCCTGAATGTTAAAATGCACTACCCAGCTAAGCTTACAGGAAAATGTTTTGAGGAAAGACAAACAAAATCTTTACTGCATGGTTTTAACAAGCAAATGTGTGTTTAAATCTAGCCTACAGGACAGGCTGCTTCAGAGATTTCTGCATTTTGCTCTGCCTGGATGCTAAAAATGTCCAAATTACATTTACTTCTTTTTGTTTGTTTGTTTTTGTTTTTGTCTCAGAGCTAATTGCAGTTTCAGCAGGGCTTCAAAAGTCTCTGTGAGAGGCTTTTTTTCCCCCCAACAATATGTACAGAACCTTTCCATTACCACAGCTACTAAAGTTACCAAAACTTGCTGTCCACTTTAATTTTCAGCTCAGCTTTTTCCCACCTAGTATTACTATTGTCACAATAAAACCAATTAGGTCTGATATGCCTAAAACTACTTTGCTAATATACCTTACCCCAAGTGTATTGTTCTCTGACTGAAAGTTGCTATGTGACCATGGCTCCATCTAAACTTGTTTTACTTGGCTTGTATTTCAATAGGATTAGATCACCATTCCCCCACACATACACACACAGAGAACTAATTAAATACCAAGGAAAGGATAAAAACAGCAAGACCCAAAATCAAAGTGTATTGTGTCCTTCCTTCTCAATGGTGGGAACTCAGGGAAAGGAGAAACTGCTGATCAGAGCAGCACAGCATCTTATGATTTTCTCCTATTTACTGAAGTTTTTGAATGAACAGACCTTTACCTTGTGTTACAACAGCTTCTAGAAATCTGTCTTGTTTTAGTAGTCCTGTCAAGTAGAGAGCATACACCTTATAGCACAATAGCAGTGAGGGAAGCACAGTATAATCAAATATATCATCTCAGATGCAGCTGAAGCTGAGAACCAGCATCAGATGGTGAAGAAAGATATTTATCTTTACCAGTATTAATTTGTATGAGAACAACATTGGTTTAAAGTAGCCTTATATCTGGTTTAGGGTCCTTACATTAAGTATGATTTACTTCAGTCTAGTGTATTACAACTTGTAGAGCTCCCTGGGAGTCCTGACAGATGTGACCGATGTTTTGGTGTGGCAGGTGCTGCAGGGATGTCTGTAAGCTGAGGTTTAAACATGGATGTAAGGGGTACAAAAGAACAGGTGGAAGACATTGACTGTGGAAGAACAGGGGGCACATGGAAATAAGGTTGATTAAGGTCTTAAGGAATTCAGAATCTCCTGGGGATAAGGCCATGCCAGACCTCCCTGTACCCCTCAGCAGGTTCAGAGTGCAAATGCCCAGAGCCCACATCCTCTGTCACTGAGGAAAGAAGAACTGAAATCAGTTAATATATAATAAAATAAATGTTATGTATAATATGAAGAGATCCTTTGTTTCTCTGTTACCTATAAGTCAAAATGGGGAAAGAGAGAAGCCAAGCAAATCCCAGCAGGCTCTGGGTGGGTATTGGCAAATGGCCACAGCATGACTGCAATGCACTAAATGCTGCCTCTCAATGAAAGCAAGAAATGGATATTTACTGTAATTGGAGACCGTGTCTCCTCCCCAGAAAATATATCTTACCCAGGGGCATTTTTATGCACAGGGGGAGAACCCATGCTGAGAAAGGCAAATGTTTAAAGTTACTGCAGCATCTATAAAAGTCAAGTTCCCCTATAAATCCCTCCGCTCTGGATGTGTTGGCTTCACACTGCACACAAGCTGCTGCAGCTCAGCTGCCTTTACAAACAGATAGGATTTCCTTGGCTGAAGGCTCAGCTGGAAGCCCTGAGCATGCCCTGCTGCTGTGCACAGCTCCTGGATTTCAAAGAGAAAGTGCAGGTGTCCCAGGGCAACCTGCTGCCCTACAGTGCCACCGGGTAGGGGGAATGTTCACATCTCTCCTGAGCATCCACAGGAACTTCTGGAGACATTTCACTTTATTTTCTGAGTCTATTTGGATCCAGAAAAGCATGGGGAGTGAAAAGGCCACACTCAGCCTTGTATTTATCCATGTTTGGTGGGTCCCTTATGGCAGACTTTGCATCGCCCTGCTAAAACATGTAACCTCAGTCCTGGGTAAGAAACATTGGCTTTCTGATCTTTTCCTACAGTCTCTGCAGAGACAGAAATTCCTCTGGAGGATGAGTCAGAGGAACTAATTTAGAGCAGGGAATCAGGCACTAAAACTGAGTGGAATGGTAGGAAACAACTCCAACACGGTGCTTACGCACCCGGTGGAGACGCCCCTGTCACGGCAGGAGCAGGACAAGAGGCTCTAATGAAGCCTTTCCCTGCAAGCATGCAGGATTTGTGAAACCTGCACGGAAATGACGGCAGCAGCATTGAAATCAGGCTGGGTGAAACACACAGCCTTGACAAAGGGCATCTCCATCTGTTCCCGAGCTGCTCTGCAAGCCCAGAGCGAAGAGGAGACCTCAGCAAGGAGCAGTTTGCTGTGCCCCATGCCAGCAGCCTCGGGAGAGGTGACTGAGCCAGAGGGGCTGAGCACCAGGTCCAGCCCTCATTCAAGCTCGGAAGTGCCACAGGTTGCCACGGCGTGAAGTGGAAAAGCCTTGGTGAGGTTGAAGAAGCAAAGACAAAGGGAAGGAAAAACAAACATCAGTGATCTGCAGGCGCTCTCTGACTAATGTCAGTGCTGAGAAAGGGTCCAAATGCCTGAGAGACTAATCAGCAGCTCTGAACAACAAGCTGCAAGCACTAACATCTGGCTGACGGGAGCTCACTGCTACTCACAGATATTCCTGTCCCACCAGGCAGCCCAGAGCAGCCTGTCCACAGCTCTGGCTGCTGCGTGGGCTGTAAATCCTGAAAGGGCCCCAGACCACCCTGGGTGAGAGAAATGAGCAACAGGCTATTCTGAACATGGAAGGGTTTGGCAAATAGGCAGTTTTCAAAGCGGGCAGATGTGGTATTTATGGGACCATCCTCCTGCTTGCATGTGCTCAGATGGCTCTCAGCATTCGGGGCATTAATGACTGTTTCTATGGGAGACAAAAGCTGTTTTCACTCTGGCACAATTCCTCAGATCAGGTTCTATTCCTGGGCCAGTATTTCAACTCTCAGGGAAATACAAGGTCATATTTGACATCGAATGTTGTGTTTAGTGGCCAAAATCTCTCCCTGCTGCTTTGCTGCCTTTCATACAGACACAGAAGCACCAGAAATTCCCACCACGTCCTGCACATTTTACTGCCTTATACAGGGAAAAGCTTTTCACACAGGGGTGGCTACAGTGCCCGTGGAAAATAAGGTCATAAGGGAAGCATGAGTCAGGCCTCCCCATACACACAAGCCTGGAGCACTCTTTCCAGCCTGATTTCAGGAGAAGGAGAATTGCAGACACAGTTACACAGGACAAAACACTCACAGGGCTGGTGGATGCCCTGTGGTGAACTCTTCCCTGCAAGCATCTAAATTATGGAGCACACACCCCACTGCTGGTTAATGTTGCCGTGGTGGCTCTCAACTGTTTAATCCTATGTTAATAATTGTGCTGGAGAGAGATAATTACATAGCAAGTGCCACACCACTGCACAGTGAGCACATGGTGATACCTTTGAGCTACAGTTCAATCATGCACTACCTTGGGGGTTGGCTCTTTTGTGAATAACTGCACTGAGGTCTGAAAAGTCTCATAATATCCTGCTGTTATGTCTTTTTACCTGTAAAATCTGTTATTGTTTCTAGCCAAATACTTAGGGATAGGCAGCAAATGCATCCCCCTGTGAGTATGTGTTACTGTTTGTTTATGCACGGGCTTTAAACGCGATTATGAAATTAATTTTCTCTATCAGTCCAAAATTCTTCTGTGGAATTTGTTATGTTTTTCTCATATTTCTCTGACACAGAAGTTATCTGTATTTTCACCAGCTTTGTATTGCATCACTTTAGCAATAGCAAAGGCCAGAGAAGGGATAGCTTTGAAGAGCAGATGATCTGGATTGCCTCACACCCCTCCTGGAGTAGCAATCACAGTTCCCACACCAGTCACCATACACACAGCTCCACAAAAACTGCCTAACATCATAGAACTAAAAAAAAAAGAAAAAAAAAAAAGGCAAACCCACACTAAGGAACTCAAGATCTGGGTTCCAGTCTAGTCCCATAATTAGGACACTTGTCCTGTCTTTTGGCAATGATAATGTTGGAAAAACAAAATCTCTATCATTTTGAGCTGTGTAATCTGAACAGCTTGTTCTCATTTAAGCAGCATGTGCACTTCACACCTCATCAAAGAGGGCACATAATATGCTCTTCCTAATCAGAGGAATGGGACTGGAGGTCTCCACTACAGCGAGGACAATAATCAGTTAGGGAAGAGTAGGTCCAGTAAATAGCTTCCCTGTGCTTCAATTCTCTGTCTCCAAAAATGGGGATTACAGGACATCTGTGATTTACAGAGTTTCTGAGTCATTATAATCTAATCCAGAAAGGTCTATCTTCAAAGCCTGAATATGGACCTTTCTGGATTAGATTATAATGAAGTGTGTATGGGACAGGAACAATAGCAGAACCAGGACTCATGGGCAGATACTTCACTTGCATGCACAATGGCCACAGTGCTTCTCTGTGCAAATTCAGAGCCCAGAAACCAGGTTTTTCCCTAGGCACTGGTAGGCATTGCCCATAACTTCAGCCTTGTGTCCTGCAATCTGGAAACATATTGTTCAGTAAGGATCCTGGACAAATTGCCCATCACTGGACCATGTGACTGATTGAACTTTCAATATTGAGGGAATTAGTCAATACAAGTTTGCAATATAAAAATTGTATCTTTCTGTGTTACTGATCAAGGTATTTAAGTCCATATTATCCAAGAAGGGGGAAATCCTGGCTTTGTGAACATGGCTTAGACACATGAGCAATGTCCATGGTCCCAAGACCAAGGATTCAAGTACAATCAAAGGGACAACTTCTAGCAACTGCCTTTATTGGGCCATGGAAAACAAAACTATTCCTTAGTCACTGTTCACCAACAAAATGGGTGTGAGTAGTTAGGCAACAACATGGTAATGGTCATTCCTCTTATTATGCTGGACCTAAGGGTCAGTAAATGAGCAGAAAAGGCAGCAGAAGAATCCACAAGGGGTCTTTACAGGAATGGAAGAAAACTTTTATTCTCACTCATGACCTAGGTCAAAAATTAATGGGAGTGTGAGCTAATCTGGAAGAGCATAGCAAGAACATGGCACCAAGCCTCTGGAGGGGATGGTAAAGACTCTTTCCTGCAGGTATTTCAGGCATCCCTTCCTCAGCCAGATGTGGTTTAGGGTTAGTACATGCAAAGTGCAACACAAACTCAGCTGATAAGACTGGATGACCAATTTGTTTAATCTGAGCCCATCCAGTTGATCTCAGTTCTGCCTTGCTCTATTTAATCCTGTTAATAAATACATCCCTGTACTGGCATACAGCACCTACCCCTCTTGTGGCTGTCAGTGTTTTTGAAAGTCAAATAAACTGATGATCTACCTTGCTCCCTCCAGATATTTGTGAACCATTTCAAGTGAAGAAAAACAAACAAAAAAATCCTAAGAAATTGCATAATTCCAAATGTTTTTCCTTCCACTTTCTCTTCACCCTAGAGACTGCCACTTAGTAACATTTCTTTATTTAGTCCCATCCTAAAATATCCTTTTACCATTGAGAACTTTGCAACTGTTTGGGAGTGGGCCGAGTTGTTTGCTGTTTTGATGGAAAAACTAAATTATTTCCTGGCTGAGATTTATGCGTCAAGATTTAGCTTGCAGCCAGATTTTTTTAGCCAAGTTATAAAATCTGAAGATAATTCCAGCTCTCATAGTCAGTGACTTTTATGAAGCAATTCAGGATATGTGCAGGAATAAAAGGAAACTCCTCACCATGGAGGTTTTCATGGATATGAAGAGACACATTCCTGCACAGAAGGAAAGGGCAGGAACACATGTCAGTCTAAACAGAGCTGTCAGAAAGCAGAATCCCAGCTTACTAAAGATGAACCCATGTTTTTTAATGCTTTGGATGCAAATTGAGACTGAAGCAGAGGTTGCAGTTGCCTGTGGACAAAACAAAGCTGAGTTTTGCTTGAGACATCAGGCTTTTGGAAACTTAAGAGCAAATGCCTTGATGTGATACTGTAATGTTGCTCCTGATCTCCTGAGATTATTCTGTTCAGAGCTGGTCAGCTGGAACATATTTTGATCATGTTTTCTACCAAAAGGACACAGAAATGCCCCACTAAGCCATGGATAATGTTGTACTTCTCCACATCTTCTGTCACATTTGCCATGCCAGACCCTGATGGGCTGACCCATGTCTGAACAGCAACATGGCCAGAGCAGGTGTCAGGTGGACAGGCTCAAAGGAAAGAATAGAGACGAAGAAGGGGCAAGCAACTGAAAGTTCCAGAAACCCACAGTGAGACTTGTGTGCCTAAAACTCAAGGTCTCAGGTAAGACACCCCAAAAAGTCTGGGGTTTTTGGCTGCATCCTCATGAGCAAGTCAATTTGTGTTTGGGGTGAGCAAACAGACAGGGAAAGGGTTCAGAAGGTGTGTGAAGGACCAGCTGTGGATCCCTCATGTTCCCATTAGGAGCTGGTGCACACCATACAGGCATCTGGAGCAGTCTGGCTGTGTTTCCCCCAGGAGGAATCTACTTGTGCAGCAAAACCTGTCTGTGAACTGAACCAGTTGTCAAGCAAAATTATGTGTCTCTTACTCACCAAACTCATTCCCTGTCATGATGGAGACTGCACTGATTTGACCCATCTGGGAAACTAAGACAGCTCTTGTTCCCTCAGGTGCTCTGCCTGAGCTCCATGGCTTGGGAAACTTCAAACAGGAGACCTCACAACCATTGCAAAGCCTGCAATGCATCTGGTTTCTCATTTGCCTCTTATCCTTCCTGATGGGCCAGCTCCAGGCTCTGGAGATGTTTCACTGGGCTGGTCGAGGCCCCTCACCACCCATTTGAGGAGAGGAGGTGGGGATGGAAGTGCAGTGCATCTCCAGGATTGTGAAATCCAATAATAACTCAGAGACAGCAGCTAGGGGCTCCCCAGAGTCATCTCCTGTCCCCAGAGTAATCTCCTGCCACAGCTCACTACGTTTCTCTCCCTGAAGTTCCTCTAGAAGGCTCAAGCAAAGAAGAGGATGGCTGAGCTCTAAATCAACTTGCCTATTTCCTGCCATTTGATGTACTGCAAATCTTCACTGGTGCTGACACCCATCTTCTCCCAAACTCCTACATTTTTTAAGAGCAGTTGAACCAACAAGTGCTGGGAGAACACTGAGACTGTAAAGCTACCTTGGCTGTGTTTCAATGTCTTCTGGAAAGATCCTAATGCAACACAGACTTTCATGATATGTTTGCACTTGCAACTAAGTGCTGGCTACACTTGAGCTTGTCTGTAATGAGCTCTCTGCACAATACCACACATGAAATACAGGCAAAGAGAAAGGCATATTGGTTTCAGAGTTACATGGGAAGGAAGGCAGATGTCTAGTAGCAAAAAGAACTCAGTAGATGCAAGGATATTGCCTTCCAGCTCTGCTAATCACTGTCCATGCCTTAAAGCCAGGTAAAAATTGTTTAGACAATCCAGTTCTGAAGTGAGTTCCTGAGATACATCCAGAACAGCAGTGAGGTTGGAACTGGACTGAGTTCCAGAGATGTTTAAATCCAGTAAAAAATGTCAAGAAATGTAGCTGATCTTTTGTTTTTGGAGCTGGAGAGTGACAGACCAGAGAAGATGCTTTGCTATGGACTGACAGCTGTGAGTCCAAAACTTGCTTACATGACCAGGTAGCAATTTGAAGATGGCAACAGAAATGAGAACAAAAGCAGTGTGGTAGCAGCTAAAGAAGCTGCTATCTGTCCAACAGCTCATGACAGCTTAGTCATGCCTTTTGGAGTCAGTGGTGTCATTGCTGGGAAGGTGTAAATGCATGTTTTATATTAATGACCTGAATACTTAAATTTAATGAAGGCTGTTGAAAATGCATGCCACATCCTTTGATTGCTGAGGGAAAATTTCCCAGGTATTTCAAAGCTTAATTATTACAAAAAAACCTTTTCAGTCAATTAGAACTGTTGCATATG
This sequence comes from Cettia cetti, assembly GCA_013401135.1. Lineage (NCBI taxonomy): Eukaryota > Metazoa > Chordata > Aves > Passeriformes > Sylviidae > Cettia > Cettia cetti. Next base: position 17,482 of record VZUI01009169.1, read on the forward strand.
TAACAATACTAAAGAAACAAACAAACAAAAAAAAAAATAGGGATAAGTGAACTTAAACATCAGTTGATTCAATTACAGCCCCCAAAGTTCAGATGAAAGAAGACCTCACAAGCAATGTTCCACCTTTACCACTTCTCAAAGAAGACCAACACCCTAAACTAACAAAGCTACTTTCATCCAAAAAATTCTGAATGTGGCTTCATATTTCAAACTCATTTATTACTTTACTTTCTATGTATAACTCATAGTTTGTGAGAGCTATACAAAACCACACAAAAGGGAAGAGGAAAAGGGAGGGGTGCTCTAATAAATTCTGCATTACCTGAGAAGATAGGCAAGTGCCTCCTCATGCCAGCTCCCCTTGGTGCTAAATTGCATCAAAGGGTTATATACAGTTATAGCCTGAGCTGGGTTTTGAATCTTGGGTGGTGACACAGTGGTTACAACTGTGTGTTGCCTGGACTTAAAAATGTGGTTAAACTACAATAAAGTTACAGTAATGGCCACGACAAAGAATGTCTGTAGAACCACAAATGAGCACTCCTCAATCTTCACTCTGCATGTCTGTTATGAGTTTTACCAATACAGGCATTACAGCTCACAAGTAATTCTCACTCAGCATCTGCAAAGCTTGCAGAAGCTTGGAGGAAGAGGACACAGCTTTGCTCAGCTATGACAAATTCCAATCAATTCACTGTTACAGATTGTCCATGTCTTCCAGGGCAATACAGTGTTGTGGAGCACTTTCACTCCTTATAACCAGCTGGGTCAAGAGCTTCCTGAAGGCTACCCCAAAAATCTGTCTCCCTATTTCATCAGGACCAGAAAGCCCCAAGCCTGTATTAGCTGTGGGAAGATGTTGTTCCATCATCCCTTTCAACAGCTGCTGGACACCTCTGAGCACAGTCTGCACCAGCAGGACCAGCATGATGCATCACTGTGTCCCCAGCTGGTGACAGGTCAGCAGTGTGCTGCAGATCTCTATCTCCTTCCTGCTCCTTTTCAAACTCCACCGTGTCAGCTGAGTTGAACCAGTTTTCTGGATGCCTTCCCACTTCCTTAATACTTCAGCAAACAGCACTAAGAGTGTGAAAGGACTCAGTGCACATCTTTGAAGGAACCCAGGCCTGACAAGATCTTCTTGGCTGCCACTGCTGTGTTAGAGATCTATTTGCCTTTGTTTTCCCTTTGTTTTTAAAGCTGCTCTATATTGTGTTTTACTGCATTTGATGGGGAACTTTAAAAGACTCCATACAGCAATGCTTTTTCTCACCCTGACTCCTCAGCTATAGTAGAAATTGGAAAGATGGTGCCTTGGACAACTTCTGAACCTGCTCTCAAGGCTGCTTCTTATTCACTCCTGTGGTTCAATTTCTTTGTAAACATGGCTGTACATGATTTCCTATGACCCATAGGGAGGAAAATCCCTGAGAATGGGCTTTGGGGCAGGAATACTGAATTCTCCATTATATGTAGTATAGTCCCAAACCCCACATTTTCTGTCAGCCAAACTAGAAAATAACACTCTGTCCAATATGGGGGACTGAGGGCAACAGGACTCAGCTCTCTTTAAACCAGATTGTATCAGACTTCCTGTATAAAATTGTTGGAAGTCATTCCTTTTGCCCACCAAATTACTTCAGCAGGTGCATATCTTTCCTAGAAAAGAGATCCAACCTCTTTTTCAGTGATAGAAAATCCATCATGACCCCTGGCAAACTAAAGATTAATGATCTACTTCACTTCAAAAACCATTGTATTTAAGTTGGGTTATATGGATGCAGATTGCTGCCACTTTCAAGCTGCAGGTCAAAAAAGAAAAATATTTAAGGCAGAATAGTTCTGGTTTATTTCTGAGTCAGGAAATCCTTGTTGTAATTGCAGTCTCCCAGGTAAGATACACTTCCCCCTGTGCTCTCACCCAAACCACATCCAGGTGTTTGAGGAGGTTCTACTTTTCTCCTCAGAGAAACACAGTGGCCTCTAGCAATGCCTAATTGCCACTCTGGTGATTGACAGAGTGCCAAAGAGTGAGGGCTGCTACCTCCATAACCAATAATTACATTTTTGTCAGGCTGCCAAGGTCCTCACACACACCTGCGCGCTGCCCACGCAGTTGTTACAAAGAGATTTATAATAATTAATTATAACATTCCTATCACGTATTTCCCCACCCGCTTCCAGCAGCAACATGTAAATCCAGAGATGAGCATGTCTAATTTCCTCTCCTTGTTAACCTTAGAGTAAAGCCAGTTAAGAACATCTTCTGTTTGCTTTCTTTGAAGCCCCTTTTTTTTTTTTCCTGACATCTTAATTTAATTCTAGGTGAGGAATCACACTTTTTTTCTCTTCTTCTTCTTCTATTTTACTCTGGTTATTTGTTCACGCCTTCCTGACTAGTCTAGACAGCCCTACCACTTATGATTTTCCCGAGATGGATGTTTTCCAAACAGTACAGCTCTCCTCCCACAGAACATGGGCCAAGCTTCACAAAACCAAACCTCTTCCCACGGATCACCATTTCCCCAGCTAGCAGTTGACTTCCAGAACTGAAGAGGTAGGAACTTAAACCGTGAAAAATAGTCATCATCTCCAGGATCCTTCCCAATTTCCAAAGGTATCTACTGTCCATATAGCATCCCATCAATCTGCATCTCTCATTTCTACCCTCTCCCTACTTCGTGCTCACCCCTGGAACCTCCCAGCCTGCTAACACTGATGAGTCCCTGTTGCAGTGTTTGTCTTGCTGGTCTTCATGCTGCCCTTTTTGGGAAAGCAAAAAGCCACATTGAAATTTTCCTTCTTGCTGACTTGCTTCTAATCTGTCTTGCATTTTATTCTTTCTTTTTCTTTTTTTTTTTTTTTTCATGTTCTGTTTTTACATCCTTCTCAGTTTTCACTTTCTCTCACAGGTTGCTGGCACTATTGACATTCATCTGCACTTAATCTTCTTGGGGTTAAGTCTTACACACAAATATTTGCTTTCCCTGTTGGCACTTCCAACAGTCTAGGCAAAACTTTGAATTTTCCCTGTGGCAATAGCAGTGGGAGGTCCCAGACAGCAGGGAAGGGGCTTTACTCCCTCTTTTCTCAAGGAGTTGCATTGCAGAGTGTTAGTGGTAGCTGATTCCTATCCAGGATAGGGGAGGAACAACCTTCTCTGAGGCTCAGACATTAAGCTTGGTCTGTAATTTTGAGTCCTGTCCTGTGAGAGGGTTAAGAGTAAAAGTCTACACAACCATGAATGCTATGAAGGGAAAAAATAGAGACTGACAACATCTTCCAGCAGAAGAACTGGGAGTATCAGATAATAAAGTAGGAAACAAGTTGAAGGCAATCAAAAAGTTGTGATTCTCAAGAGAAGGCTGGACAGCTTTATGGGAGATAAATTAACCGGATGTCACGGAATATATAGAAACAAATAAATATATGGAAATTACTTCACCACGGAGTAATTCTTCATCTGAAAATATTGGAGAAAGGGAGAGCATCAGCTAGAACTCTCTTCCTGTACTCTTCCTGTACTCATGGATACCTGGCTTAGGTATCTCTTGGCATACTGTGGGTCTTGGGGTTGGACAGGAGAAAATACTGACAATCTTTAACTTTACTTCCTCAGAAAACTGACATTTTGTACCAATTCAGGACTTCTGACAATAAAGCACCTAACAAAAGAACTCCTGTACCCCACTCTGCAGTTGGCTGAAGCACTTTATAATGTTGTATACAATGAAATTCAATCTTTTCTCACATTTTAAGATCAATACTGAAGTAGACAAGCTCCTCAACTCCATTCAACTAATACTTAAATACATCCAACCAAGAAGCCAATCGAAAGACGGAATATTTTTCACAAAATGCATAGAAAAAATATGTTCAGAGTCACATCTACAGTGTGTACTTGAGATTCAAACAGAAAAAGTCCTAAAATCAATGTTGAAGTAATTCAGACAGCACCATGACAGCTCCAATAATGCTGACTGCATTAGAGAGATTATTCCAGTGTTCTGCAAGCTTTAGAATTAAAGGCTTTCTGTGTCAGAGACAATGTAGAGTACTGATAACATACATGTCCTCTCTTTTTTTTTTCTTTTCCTAACATTATTTTAATTTTTTAAATTTATTTTACACCATTTCCTAAATCAATCCATGACTGACCACAGGCCTTAAAAAAAGGGTGGGTGGGACAGAGGTTTCAAAATTTCAGAACACAAGGAATTGCTTTAAAGCAATTTAGAAGATTGGATTTAAATCCACGCAACAAAATTCTACATCCCTCATGCAGTCAGCAAATTTTATCCAAAAAGCTTTATAAGCTAGAAGATAAAGACTCCAAAATGCATCATAAGCTCCAGCCAAACTCAAGCCACCTGCTCCACACAGCAACAGATACAGAAGGAGGACTCCAGGCATGCTGCAGTGCTTGATTCAAGCTCTGGACTTTTCCTCATCCACTGAATCTAGTCTGGAACTGCTATATGCAGAAAAAGAAGCCAGTGAGAGAGAGCCATAGTTGTGGTCAAGGTGTTGTGGCATAAATGGCCCAGGATCACATCAGTCCCTTTTAGACCCAAATAAGTTCATATGAGGCCAAGGCCAGACCACAATGTGAGCTCAAATGACCTCTGTTCCTGAAATTAATTAAACTTTCTTTGCCCCAAATGCCATCAGAATCTGAAAGCAGTTCTTTGCAGAGCTACACTCGGCACTGGGTGCAACATTAGGAGATCTTTCCTCTCCCATATTGTGCTGGGCAAGGATTTCCAAATCCCTGCACTGCTCTGGAGAAGTCAGGAATACTGACTGCAGATGAGACTCCAAGGGAAGGGAAATAAAAAAAGAAAAAAAAGAAAAAGAAAAAGAAAAAGAAAAAGAAAAAGAAAAAGAAAAAGAAAAAGAAAAAGAAAAAG
>VZUI01009171.1:0-12105 GCA_013401135.1 Cettia cetti
ATCTGAGGACTCCGTGTTGTTCCTGCGTCTGGCTTGGGGCTTTCCAGAGGGCAAAGGACTTTAAACCACCTGAATCTTGGGAAATCAGCCAAACCCAAGAGTCAGTGATTCCATCACTTCTTATTGCTCCTTCTGAAAACCTGTATAAAAAGAATTTTTAAAAAAAGAAATTAAATTACTGAGTGTTAGAACTGCCCAGTTAGCCCAGCCAGGCATTTGATCTAGTGAATATATGTGGTGGCTGGGAAACTGAAATTACTTTAATTTCCAGGAAGCAAAAATTTGGTCTAAGAACAGAAAACAACTTTTTGATGGGCATTGATCATCCACAAAAATAAGGAATTGTGGCAACTTTTTAATGTGGTAACTGGAAGACTATACACTGGCACAAAGCTCTAAACAATCCTTGCAGGCTGTCAGTGGTAATAATTTGCTCCACATTGTCGTAAAGAATAAATCTTCAGTGAGTTCTGTGAAAACCTAAGTATAGCAGAGGAGATGGAGATTTTGGGGGCAGGTAATGATACATTGCTGTTCTCAGAAAACGATTATTTCTGTGGAGGTTGATGTACCTATTTCAGTCAATTTGTATAATCTTTTTTCCTAAGTATTTGACATTCTTAAAGTTTCTGAAATTTCCTTGCTTTTATGAACGGATACATGCATAATGTGAGAAATCTAATTTTCCAGAGAAAATAAGATCATAATGGAAGTGCAGAGGGTTCCTTCTTGCACTTTTGTTTATTTTAGGGTGTGTGTTTATTTGCCCAGCAGTATTTATTTTGAATTTAAATTGAAATGTTTTGAGAGGAAAAAAAATGTTAATTGGGCACTGACTCAGTCTTTTGGAAACGAATGCTTTATTAAAGTTTGAATGGTTCTGAAATTCTTTTAATTGGGATTCAGGTGAGAAAAACCTTTTCCCACAATAAAAAGCAATATTTTTCATCTTTAGATATGTCACCTCAATTTCTGCTGAGTTTTCTGTATAATCTTTCATGGCTCCTTCATGGGAGACACCCAGGGCTTAGGGTGTTTTGCCAAGTTGGCTCGGGAAGTTTGCTCATTACGTTTTACTAATGATTTTAATACAATCAGACTGTTAGGAGAGGGAAATCTGGATTTAGAAGTGGAGAGGGATGTGTCTTCATCCTCATTTGTTAAGTTATTTTCCTTTTAGTCTTTTGGAAGACTTTTTTTCCCCTCCTTTTTTTTTTTTTTTTTCCCTGTGTTTTTTTCTTTCCTTCTGGGGTCCAACATCGGACACCTTAAGGGCCCTTGTCTGAGCATCTGCCAAAGGCACTAAATTACTCTGCTGCTCCCACTGGAAGATACTATGGCAGCTTTGGAGAATCAGCTGTTGGAGCAGAGGCTGTAGCTGTAACTTTTTCCTGTGGGATGCCAGGATGATGGAGTGTTCCCTGGGAGCATATGGGGCTGTGAGGAGTTTGGAGTCTGAGAATTACAGAGCAGAATCCTGAATGGACAAAGAGGTCTCATTTTCCAAAGTTGAACTAAAGCATCTGCAGCTACGAAGGTTTCCTTGTGCGCTCTGTATTTTGAACCTAAAAGAGCAATATTTGCGCCTAAATTTTCATATACTGCTGAAGTTATGAAAAAACAGTAATGATTTGGTTTGATATTTTTATTTTTTAACTGGCAAAGCAGACTAAAAGGGCTCAAAGACAGAAATGGTTCTGGGTTTGATCAAACCTTCCCATGTAGTGCATCAGAAATTGCTTATTTTATTGTTTCTCTCTGAACCTTTTCTAGTTCCATCTTTGTTTCATTCTGATTCCTGTGACAGACCACCAGCAGTAAAACACTCTGAAGTGGAGAGAAAGTATTTGAAGGGACAAATTTTATAAAAATAAAGCAGGCCAGAGGAAAGGGAACAGTTCAGAGATCAAGCTTAAAATGAAATATATGCTAGGTTCATTTGGAGAGAGATATTTTAGGTGACCAAGTGGCAGGATTTCTATCATGAAATAACCTTTAATTGATCTTTTTTACTTGAGCTACATAGGAGAGACTGTTGGAGGTTTCAGGTAGCTGAGTTCCTTCTCTTAAAACTTCTTTCACCTCCCTTTCATGCTGGAATGTCTGGGACAGGCTCCTGGGTGCAATATTTCCTTTATCAAAAGGAAAGTTCAAAATAGAAAATCAATAATGGCTGAAATATTTGTTCCGTTTTATCACTCATAGCCCAAATTCAGCATAACCTTTTTAGCCCTTTTGATCAAAACTGAGGTATCTTCTATTTGCCTGGCTCAGGACAGAAAACAAGTTATTCTTTGAGTGTCAGTTGCCAGTTCCTCTCTGTTTTTGGCCCTTTCTAGATTTTCTCATAATATAATAAGCTTTTAAAATCTGGAAATACTTTTAGTAACTTGTGCACGTTTATTATGTAAACAGATCTGAAGATTGGAGGTTGCTCGAGACTTTGGATGATCCCTATTAAAAAAAAAAGAAAAAAAGAAATGTCTGCTTGGTGGAATTGATCCTGGCTTTATGACATGGAAAAGGATGAGCCATATTCCAGTTTAATCAGACATTTCAGATCAAAGTATTTGTACTATAGTCTTTTTTTTTTTTTTGAGAAAATAGATACCATTACACTTTTTATTATTATTTTAATTTCCATTTACTTTGTCTTCTGTTTAAAGTCAGTTGAGTCTTGAGCCTTTTACCCTGCTTCTGTCATCTGTGCTTTAATGACAGAAATGGAATGTACCTCTTTTAAGTGGACAAGGTTATTGTGCTGGGAACCTCTTAATAAAGTTGCAGTTTTAGGGATGATCAAGTAGCATAACAGAAATATTCATGTATCCATGAAGCCTAAAGTAGTTATTTCAGCCTTTAATGTAAAGTTACTAAATCTCCATGAGTAGTCAGGTTATGCATACAGCCAATATTGATGACTTCTGTGGTGGCTTGCTTTATGACACTGGGTGGTGCTCATCCCGTATTTGTTAGGATGATATTTCAAATGTTTCCAAAAGACAGAGAGCTTAATGAGATACTGAGAGTGAAGGTGAAGTGAGTCAAGTCCTCTGGAAACAATTTTGGTTCAATTTATTTTTATTAAAAAACACTACAGAGATTTTTAATCCCAAAGTATCTGTAATATATAGTGCTGCTTGCATTTGAAACTTTAATTATATCCTTGTTGAACCGAACACTGTGTTATTAATTATCAGATAGCAAAGGCTAATGTTTCATTACTAAAATGAGCTTGAAGTTTGCACTTTGTCTGTGTGTCTCAGTTCTGTGGTGGAGACATGAGGGAGTAAATGTACAAGATACACAATTCTGGGTTGGACTCAGTTTTTTGAAGCTGGCAAATAATATCCCTTCATTCATTTATGCATCACAAGCAGCAGCTGAAGTCCCCTCACTGCAGTCTTGTGTAAGTCTGAACAAGTTTGGTGAGGTAAGTTTGACTTCACAAATATTTTAGGAACTTGAAATGTTCCACACCAAATTTTCATAGTGGCCGAGGCAAAGTGGAACCCATTTGATTTTCTGCAAGTTTTTGTGAAGGTTTCCAGTGACACAGTGACTTTTTAAACATATTTTATTACCAATTTCTTCCTTAAGAAAATAGCTTGTTGAAATATTTGTAGCTAGAGGTGAGACTTTAATATCTGCACAGTAACTTTGTGGCTCTGTTTCTGTAGAGTCCTGTGTGCGGTGTGAACTAAAAAAAATCTGCCTCTTCTCTTTGTTTTGAAAACCTGAAGAAAATGTCTCTGACATGAATTCTATTTCATAATAACACATTGAGCATTGGCACTCAAATATTGCTCTACGGCCATACAAAAGTTTATACATAAATATTACATAAGGAAGTCATAGGTTCTTAGTACTAATAAAATTGAAAAATACTACATTTATAAATCACCTTGCTAATAATCAGCTTTGCTCTTTATTACTTCAGATATGCCTCATTCTTATATCGACCTATATATGGGACATAATTTGAGTGTTAAATACTGCATACAGAACATGTGCTCTGCTTTGCAGAGTGCATTTTTATTAAATTTTTAAGTGAACTAGCAGTAGATACCTTAATTATTACTGTCTTTAACCCTTCTGGCAGAATTGATGGTGTAGGTTCTCACAAGAAGGAAACCTCTGGCTTGGATCTGGAAGGGAGAGCCATGTCTTCCTAAAACTGAAATTCCTCTTCAGAGGTTTACCAGGATTGGTAACCAAGATTTTTCATATACATGCAGGCACACACACACAAGTTTATCTGTAAGACAAACAAAACTTATATATGTGATAATCCCACTGACCTGTGGAAAAATAATTTAATATGTGCACATCTGTTGGATAATGTCACACTTGTTAATTTGCTTTCCTTAAAAGAACCCCCACTTTTAACAGAACCTTGGGCAGCACTGAGCTTGGACCAAACTCTTCCCCCAAGCAAAAAACCTCTGCTGTTTTGTTTTATTATGGCTTAATTGATTAAGCCACTCCATGGCATTGGATTTTTTTTTTCCTAAGTTAAATAGCATGCTTTTTGAATTTATCCCTTTGTGTGCTACTAAGCTATTGATACATGTTTTAACAGAGGAATATTGCATATTCAATATCTTTAGCATTCCCAAGTGACACTCTTCAGATTTACTCTTTTCCTCAATGTAACTTCAGAGTAATTTAAAGAAGTTTTAAAGCTTCAGAATTATGTGGATGTGGCAGAAAACATTTTGTTTCTGTTAGGAAATGGCAATTTTTGTTCAGGGTTTTGGGTTTTTTTTCTGTTCATAAGATTTTGGTGTAAGTTTCAATAATAAAAGGAATGGTGTTATGAAAAACTAACTTCTTAGTTCTCAAGGGTACAACTTAATGCAAAAATTCTGTGCAATTTGTGAAAGACTTAGCAGCCATTAACATAGCAAGCGTTCTATTGGACAGGCAATCTTGGATATTTGATCTACTTACAAATCATAGCACTTTGATTTATCTCCCTTGGAATGTCTTTGAAGAGAAGTGAAGTTTGTCATCTGCTTAGCTCAATTTACACCAACATAAGAATTTTATTGGTATTCTGAAAGTGGATATTCTATGACATACATTCTGTTACGTGCAATTATATAATATAATTATATATCTACTATATATAATTATATTACATTACATATTCAGGCTTAGAGGACTATCAGTAAAATTCTGTTTTCTAAAGCTGATGTCAAATTGCAATTGTAGTACTAGCTCACGTGGCATAGTAGTGACACTCTTGTGTAACTGCTCAGAAGTGGTTAAAATCAGTATTTCAGGAGGTTGACAAATAAAGTAAAGCCTCTGCTAGAGGTGTTAATCATTTTATGATATAGAAGAGACTAATTTTTGAAGCTTATCAAGTAGAAGTATTTATAGTTAAAGATGTTCTTAATTCTCCACAGTTTATAGGCTTAAAAAGCTGTGTTTTGGCCACCATGAGTTCACCCGCTTGAAACATCTCTTCCCGAGAATCTAATTGGTGAGGTCCAGTTCTGGATTTTTAAGTCTAGCAGTTTAATTGCTGCTTTTATGGCTTATTTATTTTCTAGATGCCTGAAATGATGCAATTCAGGCTGAGGAAGAACCAGATATTGTGTGATACATGAAAGCTGTCATAGAATCATTAGGAGGTAGAGATACCTCCTGCCAGCACTTAGGAACACTGCCTAGGAGGCACAGGAGGGTTTCCCACATTTAATGGAAGTGGCAGAGGTTGGCTTTGAGTCTTACCGTAACCCCTGTGTTTTATAACTTGGTAATAGTTTGATCTTTGGCACAAACTATTTGTCTCTCTTTAATCTGTACAAAACTGCCAGTCACATGGGAACCACAAAATTCCACAATTATGCACTTTGGTTGGAAATTCAGAATGCAGTCTGCTCCTTCAGCTGCACAAGTTCAGCAAAATAATACTGCCAGGTAGTGAGAAAAAGGACATTTCTCTCTGTTGCAGAATTACTCTGCACTTTCTGTCAGCTGAGGAATTGAAGCTGGTGAAAAGCTGCTTTTCTGCAATGGTCTGTGTTGACTGTAACCAGAGGACTTGTGAACACTAAGAATTTAAATTTTGAGCAAAAAAAATAGCTTCTGCAATGTAGAACTCATGAGCTATTTCATCTGCTTATGGTTTGTTGAAGATTCTTAAAGTCCTGCTAAAAATGGTGTCTTAGATAAAAGCTGTAGATGGTAAACAACATACTTTAGTTCAAAACCAAGGGTTGAACTAGTCATATGTTGCAACAGACACGAGCAGAGGAGATGCAGGCTCCTTTAGAAAGTGCTCAGGGGGTTCTCCCTTTATTGTGGGATGAGCTCCTCTTTATACAGAATGTCAGAGGCCAATTGGATTGGTAACACAAAGGTAAACTTTTCAATCGATTCTCCCAGAGGGACATCAGAAGATGGTCCCTCCTATTAGAAAGAATGTAAACATCTTTTTATTTAACAAAACATTGTTCTTTTGTTTACCAGGAAAAAGCCTGGGAAAGAACCCTTCCAAGATAAAAAATATCCCAGGCATGAAACTCAGGACTACAGTCATATATGAAAATGGAAGTAGAAAACATTCTCTGAATTTTTTTAAACTGCAGATTGTGCATGCTTTCAAACTTTCCAAGGATTTTGTGTGGTTTTGCCTTTGATTGAATCTTTTGAGAGGTTTATGGTTGTAGCACTTCCAGATGTTATATGAAGATGGAAGGAAAAATCTCTTACAAGTGGTAGTAGGAAGCTTTCACAAAGCACTGCATTTGCTGGCCATGCTGTTAAAATTAAAGAAAGTATTACAGAAACAAAATTCTTAAGGCTAGTTTCTATTTTATTTGAAAATGTTTAAGTAGACAACCAAAATGAAGTTGTTAACGCATTAATAGTTCAGCAGTTCTGTCACTGGTTGGCTGGGGTTTTTTCATTTGTTTGTTTTTGTTGGTTTGGGTGGTTTTGGTTCTATACTAAGAAAAAAAACCAGTGGTTTTCTGATATATATTTTTAAGTCTCCACCAATTGCATTGTGAGCTAAGAAGCTGTGCATAAAATGTTGTTTCAAAAAGGTGTCTAATGCGTTTTTTTGCCAGTACTTAATATTATATTCTCTGTTTTAATGCTTCAATACACATTTTCCATTTCCATAGTATCCTTAATTTGCTAGTGTTTGTGGTATTCTATAATTTGTGCATGGTATGGTTTTGTTTTTTTTAAGTTTCCCTCACACAGAGAGATTCAGTTAAGCAGAATAGTTAATGGCAGAGTTAGTTTCTCTTCTGAGTAAGTTTTACTGAGTAGGTGTTTCCATTATGGTTTTTTTTTTTGTTGTTTGTTTGTTTGTTTTTTTGCTGATGTATATTGAATAGGAGAGCTGGAAGAAATAGATTTTCTGAACTCTTAACTGCCATACATGCCAACGTAATTTAATTAAAGCTTTCAAGGTTTTTTACAAAAAGTGGCCATTCTCTTGCTTGTACTCCTTGAGGTCTCCATGAAAATAATATTAAATCTCACCAGGTTTAAAGAAGCCAAATGACTCCCCTGCTGCCTACAGATCAAATAAATGGTTACCTTTTTCATAACCCTTGTTTCTTGGACCAAGTCTTCCCCAGTTCTCAGTTGGGGTTTCGTTTTTTTCCCCCCTTGCTGTCTGGCTTCTAGCTATCATCAGCTGAGATTGATACTTCATTCACCATCTCTGAGTAAAATTATTTGCCTTTATTTCTTCTTGTTTTTCCAGAGAGGCAGAAAAAAGGGTCTTGCAAACCACAAACAAAATTTTATTCAGCTTACAGATGCTCTGGGTGTTCAGATTCTTCTTATTTACAAATGATCTTATTGCAGGAGTTGCGTTAAATAAAGTGAATTTAATTGTTGCTGATCTCTCGCTCTTTGAGTCGAGTTGTTTGCTCTGGGTGTGGCTCTGGTAGTAAGTACTGAAAACTAATAATGAGCTTGTGGTTTTCTTGCAGTGCATGCAGGTTTTAATAATTCTTACCTCCTACATTTATTAAAAATATAAAATGTGTAAAGAACAGGGCACCTTTTGGAACAATTTCTGATGGACATTCAGCTATTCCCATCTCACAGATGAAGTCTGTCTTCTTTGTAAATGAGAATACACTTATTATTTATTAAAGTATAACATATTTATAGTCTGAAGCTAAAAACCTGAAATTTCATCCTTTAATAGTAGTAATGTCTTCAAAGGTACAATTTAACTAGGTTACTGATCCCCTCATTTATGGCATTTGTGCCTTTTTTGCTAGACAATAAAAAAAACAAACCATGTCATCAGGTAAATTTTTGACCATGAAAAATATTAATTGTGCCTATACACAAATCTAGGGGCAAAGTGGTCATTTAATATTTATTTTAAAAGATCTATGGATTAAATGCCAGTAAGGTGTCTTTTTTTTAATAATACTTAATGTAGAAAAAGGTATGGTATTTTAGTATTTACATTTCTGTATTATATGATGCCAATTTAGTGCTTAATTTAATTATGTTTCTTTTATCGGTGTATTTCACATTTATTCCCCGTAAACTCCTGTGCTTTTATGTAGAGAAAATAATCATTGCAGTCTACATACTTAACGTACTGTGAAAACCAAAATGTATCAAATAATGTGAACACTGTTAAAAATTGTCCAGTTTGAAGGTATAATAATTTCACTTATAATTATTTAACTAGTTAATAAATATGTATTTTATATACATATTTATAGGTGTATATGTATATATAAATATACATGTATATATACATATTTATATGTGTATATATATATAAATCTGTATAGTCTATGTATAAATTTTTCACTTTATATATAGAAACCTTGTTTTGACACTTTTATTATTGCTTGTGATGCTCGAGGGCTGATTCTGCTAATTGCCAAGTAGATTCTGTTTTAACTGAAGTGGTAGTGGAAATTAAGATAAAACAGGGTCGTTTGGAGGACTAAACCTTCGTGTTGTGCTTGTGATCAGTTGCACATCTGTAGCTGAGCACAAAGTGTGTAAAAGAGGCTTCTTCCACATCTCTGCATTTGTTTCATGAGAAGAGAGATGTTTTTTAGATGGTAACTTGTGTTAAAAATTACTTACTGCGATGACACAAGGTTGGTAGTTGTTTTAACTTAAATGATTTGGAATGATGTTGTTAAGCCTCCTGGCAATTAATTATCAAAAATTATGGAAGTTCATTATTGAAAATAAAGATACTGAAAAATAATAATTAATAACGTGTTACGCTTAAATCAACGCTGTTAACCTGAAGTGCATCTCCCTTTTAAGTTCCTGCTGCCACATCTCTCCTATCTTTCACAGTAAGCAGTTCTATATAATCCTTTCTTCAAAGAGCAATAGTAAGATGAAAACTGCACAAAGTAATTTTAGTTACGTGGATGTTTAAAACTCTTGGTCCATGATGGGTAATTGAAGTAAAGAAGCATGAAATCTTCAAAGGAATAATCATATTTTTTGAAAGCATGTTTTTCAGTTCAGGTAGCGATATACAAGAATCAGAGTTACCTCAGAAACAGCCCCAGGACTGCTTGTCTGCATTTCCTCTCTCACTCATGTTCTCTCCAACACCTTTACAGAGTGAGAGCACCAGAGACAGAGGGTGCAGTGGTGCCAGTTCCCCTCTAGAGGATCTCTCCAAACTTGTGACCTGGGCACACACTCATGGGACCGTATGCAACCAGGCCCCTGCCCTGGAATTAATACAGAACATGGATCTCCTGAGCAGTGACAACGCTATGCTGTGGATGTGCAGAGTGGGACATGCCTATCACTGGCAGTGTGGAAACTTAAACTACAGAGGTGAGGGAGAGACTGAGGCTGTAGGAAGGAGCAAGAGGCTCCTGTCTTCTGAGCCTTTGGCAAGGGAATCCAGCTTTGAGGGAAAAAAGATCAAGCTGACCCCATCGTCTTTTGAGATGGGTCACGCCTATTGTGGGGGCACAGGGTCATCTGGCAGATCCCAAGGGGTCACTGAGCAGAAGGCTGACAGTGCTTACACAAGGACTAACAAGCCCGAGGGGAGTCAGAATACCAGGAAACCCACAACATCATTCTCTGCAGCAGAGCAGCACTTCTCAGTGTCTGGTAGTAGAGTCCAAACTGGTGAACAGGGCATGAAGTCCAAAAGTGACAAAGACTTAGAGATCATCTCTCATGAAGGGCAGTGTGAGGCAGATGAAGACAACCAAGGAGAAAGAATCAGACAGGAAAATGTGTCAGAGCCATCTGCTAAGGAGTTGCAGATGCTGCACCACCAGAATCTGGCATTGCACCAGCCAACAGCCTCTCAAAGATCTGCCATTGCCCCCACGGCAAGGACACCCATAACCTGTGCCTACATTCTGTGGGCTTCTGCCAGCAACTCGAGGGAGCTGAGCAGGAACATCCTGAGGCCGGGTCCTTTCCCTGCTGCAGGACCCATGGCTGAAACTTCCAGAGCAAGGAGCCTCCTGGGGTCAGCAGCACGAAAGGTATGTTTCAAACAGCTTCCTGTGCCCAGCACTACAGCGCAGCATGAATCACAGCCCTCAGAGACATTCTTTGAGTTTGAAGCCACTGCTGATGTTCAGCAACATCTCCAGCTGAGCTCTCCAGAGCATGGCACACTGGGAACAGGCTCCAGCGGGGATGGTAATGAGAATGTGGATGAGGACAGCCACACATCAGGATCCAGGCAGACACCTTGTTCTTCAGCCTTACACAGTCCAGAGAACCATCCACCTGCAGCCTCAAATGGAGGTAAGACAGCCTGGAGTTCTGTGCCTGCAGGGGTGTGGGAGTGTTATATAAATCACTTTCCCAAAATATCCAAGGAGGGTGAGTTCACATCACTGCCAAGGTCGGTACTGCAGCATCTAAGGAAATCTCTTGGATTTGGGGCACTCCTGTTTCTGCTCAAGGGGGCTACAAAGCTCCTTGCCTAAAGGAATTAGTATTTCTGTAGGGAATGCCCTTCTCTGGGGTTCCCAAAGGTGTTCTGGCTGTGCCCCAGCCGCAACATCCTAATTTGAATACTTTAGTCTTCCATTTTACCCAGTATTTCCACACAGCATGTTGGCTGTACTTGAGAGAGTCCCTGTGGGAAACTGGAGCCAGAGCAGGGAACTCAGGTCTCAAGAGAAAGAAACAAGAGGAAGTAATGCAGAGAAATTGTGACCAAAGCTTTGGCTGCACCAAAGCCAGTGGCAAAACCTCCCAGCGCTGGCAGTGGCAGCAGTGGCAGTCCTGCACAGGAAATGCAGGACTCCACACATTGATTTCAAGAATGAACGTTTTCATATGTGCTGTCCTGCAGCACAGGGGCCTGGGCATGTCCTTGCAAAGGGCAGAGGTTGCTGAGGCAGCATTTGGGGTCTGCCTGGGATGTGCTTGCAGCACCAGTGCTGGTCTTGAAAAGACTTAGGGCTTATTGTTCCTTGTAGAGCCATAATGACACAAACTGCCACTGCTGGGATTTGGGAGCAGTATTTTACTGTTTTGATAACTGACATCATGTATCAACTGAAGGGACTGGGAATTCTTCTGGGAATGTCTGTGTAGTAGCTGTTCCTGCCAAGGTAACTGGCTCATGGCTCAGAAGAGGCATCAGCATTCCTGATTCATGAGCTGTTCCTCTCTGCACCTGGAGCAGTCAGTACAAAACAGTTTACAATATTTTGTAAATATAAGGAAGTTTACATTCTTTCATATAGGAGGGACCTTCTTCTGATGTCCCTCTGGGATGACCAATCCATTGAAAAGTTTGCCTTTGTGTTACCAATCCAATTGGCCTCTGACATTCTGTATAAAGAGGAGCTCATCCCGCAATAAAGATAGAATCCACTGACCACTTCCTCAAGGAGTCTGCATTTCTTCTGTTCGTATTCGTCTGCAACATCTAACATCTTCTGAAGCAGTCTCCACTCCTCTGTTGAACTCTCTCTACTGCAATACTTTATCTTAGAAAAAGTACCTCTTGATGTGTTTATTTATTCATGTGCCTATTTATCTTTAGGAAACAAATGCTATTCTGCAAAATGTGCTGAGGAATTTGAGGGCTATGGAGATAGAGCACCATTGTTGTATTAAGATGCTCAGGATCCAGGC
>VZUI01009177.1:0-14420 GCA_013401135.1 Cettia cetti
TGCCCAAGGTAGATCCTGGAGGCTTTTCAATAAAGACCTACTTTATTCTCTAGCTCTGTCCAGTCTCTGTTCCAGGTCGACTTTCTAAGGCATCACTGTTAGTGGACGTGGTGTTGCAGACTTGTGGTGTGAGTTGACAGAAGGGTATTTTTACCATTCTGTATCCAATCTTCTGACATCTCATTGGGTCAGGAAAGGAGAGGAGGAGAAAACTTCCCCGCTATTTGTGGTATATTTAAAGGGTTATTTTCCTTTGTTTGTGCCTTTCTCAGGACTGTCTTAAGACAATGCCAGTTCTTCTGCCTCTCTTGATCTTCTGTCCAGGACATGGTGTTATTTCAGACAGACTGGGAGTTCTCCTAATTAAAGTAGCTATTTTATTTGAACTCACATCCAGCTGAATCTCAAACAATTTTGTCAGCGAAACTGGAACTGCAGGAAAACACTGAGTTTTGTCCCTACTCCTAATTTCTTATTTTCCCTTCCCTCCCTTCCATACTATTTTAATCTGACCCCAATTTGACCCAGTATAATTCAGCAGAAACATGTGCAGCACTTTGTTCTGCAATTGCCCATATGGCAGTGAGGAAAGGAAAGCTGGTGCCAATAGCAGATCCGATTACAGCCAAAACAAGGTTGCTCCATTACTGCATTTGAAGCCATAATTAAATTTGCTAACTGTGAAGAGGTGCCAAACTTGCCATTTCTGTGGAACATGGGACATCTGTTTAGTGCTATTGCTAACATGGGATTTGAGAAGAAACATCAAAACTTCCACCAGTTTCTGCTGTTTCATTTATTCATTAAAAAAAAAAAAATCTAGTTCATATCTCCTTGGTTTCAGTTTAGCATTTCTTGAGGCATTTCTAGTGCAGGCAACCACTCCACCAGTTTCTGTCCAACCAAATGCCCTGCAATGAGAGTTGCCCCTTGGTATTTCAGCATCCAGGTCCTCTATGTGGGAGATGAAGCTCTGTCCTTTGACACTCTGTTCTAACACAAGTTTAAACAAATTTAATACATGGGTCTGTCTTCACATTTTCTTCTTCACAAGCCTTCTACTTCCCTTGCAGTGGTTCGAAGCTGAGATGACTCATTCTTAAAAATTATAACACATTTGCTAAATGGAATGTCAAAATACACAGGGAGTTGGATGCACTCTCATGGTATAATTTTCCCCCAATGAGTTAATGTTTTTATGAGTTAATGTTCTTATTGGTAATATACAGTGTGGTTATAAAATGTGAAAATAGAGCAAGTCTGTGTAGGAGAAAGAAAAAGCATCAAGGTTCAGGTAAAATGCCTCTGGAGATTCAGTTGGAGACAGGATGATGGATTCAGCTGTTCGTTCCCAAAATATATAATGGCTGTAAGAACAGGCATTGAAATATTAAAAATTAAAACATGGATTTCATTACCTTCAAATGGCAGTTGAGAAATTGGTGAGGTTTAAGGTTGCCAAGTGCACATGTTATGATCTGGCCTGTGTGAACACCATTGGCTGGCATCAAAAGGGAATTACACTTCTAATCAGAAATTCATGTTTCATAATCACATCACACTTCCAAATGCATTTTTCCTTTTAGAGTTTTAGAGTGAAAAAGAGACAACCCAAGAGAATGCACAGCAGATATGTTTATAACTATTTCTACACATGCATTTGGTTGGCAGCCTCTGAAGGGAGAAAAAACCTGTGTCTGGTAGTGTGGAGCACCTGCCTGTAAACCAGGATTTCCTGGTTCTCACCTATTCTTCAATGAATGAGTCCACTGACAAACCAGGTGACACCTTGGGTCTTTTTACTGGTCAGCCTGAAATTCTAGTTACTCACCAGAGTCTGAGTAGTTAAGTGATAACAGTCTCTAAAATCACAGCAAATGATTCACAATTCTTTACAGTATTAGAAATACTTAGAGACTGCAATGAACAAACACATGGCACATCACAGGTGAATTACTGAGTGCAATTCTGAATGAGGTCTGGAAGGGGTTCATTGAGTTTAGAGTGGATCTTTTGCCCTGTTCTGTTTCAAAAGGTGGCTTCACCAACACTCACCTGTGTCAGATCATGGTCATCCAAATCCAATCAATTTTCTCTCTGCCTTTGCAAAAAGCTGTGCAAAGCTTCCAAATACCTCAAATGAATAATAATTTATTTTGATTACGCTCAGCCTTGCACAGATTTCTCTGAAAGCTGGCTATAGGATATAATTCTCTTTATATTTACATACCTTCTTCAAAAGAGTCTTTGGAGCTGGGTACATAATTCAGTTTTATTGTTGGTGAAACAATAGACCCAGATGAGTGCTTTCCTTTGCTCATTTCACAAATTTTCTTAGGTTTTTGTTTTTTGGTTTTGTTTTTGTTTTTTTGTTTTTTTTTTTCACTTGACCAAGAAACAGAAGAACACAGCTTAGGAAAGAGACTTGTACAAATAGAATTGGATATGAGTTTTACACAAGGACGTCTTCTGGACCAGTGAAGTTCAGCTGATGCTCTTAGAGCTTAAAAGGGCACTTTCAGGTAAGCAGTGTTTCTCTGCCCAGCCATCTGCTCTTCCTTGAAAGGCTCTTAACAAATTCTTGATGTTGAGAAGATGCTTAGTTTAAAGTAGTTCAACTCATCCTCATCACCACCATCTCAAAATCAGTCATGTAACAGTTCTGGACTCTTGAAAGGTGTGGGTTTTCCTTCATTGGAGATTACATGGACATGATAAGGTATCACTCACGGAGACAGGGAGCAACATTTTCAAGTTCATAGTGTGTTGCACAGCAGCAGGGTTTTTCTCAGGAGCACTGAGGTTACTGAAGCTTTGACAAAAAAGGCTGCAAGTGATTTTCATTTTTTAAATGACTCTGCAAAGAAGACAACACATACAGATGTGAATGTCTTGACCATAAGTTCAGGGTTTTCTACTAACCAGACATTTCTGATTTGAATATTTGTTTCTGTGGAACCCCACAAAGTCTCTGCCAGTGCCAGGACCTGGTGCATTGTCAATACTTCCAAGCTGTGTTTTATAACATAGATTTGCAGCACAGATTAATTTTTGAGGCTTTTCTTTTCCTCTGACAGATTTTATTGTGGGATAGTCAGGCTTTGATAAATCCGGTGCTACAGAGCTGAATGGAGTTAAGCTGCTGAGGATATTTGCAGCTTATGTATTTGATGCAGTTTCCTGCAGTTTCAGGGAAGTGGCTCAGTGACCTGAAGGATCCTTCCCTGTCAGCAAGACAAAGAAAAATGCTTCTGGATTGAACCTGTAATGTTCTGATTTCATGTAATGAATCATTGCGACCAGCCTGCCATGAAACAATATAAAAAATGCAAGACAACAAAAGTGTTAAATAATACACCAAACAGCAATTTTCATACCCAATTTCTTTTATTTCCAGGACATTATGTGTTTTTCTTGTATTTTTGTTTCAACATAGATTAATAGGTGTTTAGAAATGTTTTGCAGTGTTGAAGTTCTGGGATTTGATGAGCTCTTTGGAGTAAATAAAGGAGGTTTGAAATTCCAGTGGTGAGACACAGCCCAAGCCAGATTCAGTGTGGTTCCTGCTAGATAGGTATCCTGCTAGATATTTCAATAGAATATTTTACCTCTCTGATCATTTTTTCACAAGTATCCATTCCTCTGGTTTCAACAAAGCAAAAGTAGCAAAAGATTATGTACCTTCTTAATTAATTTGGTGGTAAATTATGAAATATTATTTTGGAATAAAGATTCCCCTTGTAATCAGGCTCCAAGCTCACAGTAGCTGACATTCTGCAGCATTAACCTACAAAATTAATGTACATCTTGCTTCCCAGAGGAGTTTGGGCAAGTGTACCAGGGCAATGAGTGAGATTGGGTTTGCAGGGATCTGAGAGGAAGAGAGACCTATTGATCATTGAGGGGATTTGTGTTCCTAAATCACTCTTACACCTCTGAAAATCCTGCCCAGAGCTCCGTGGGCCTATTCACACACCTGCCTGTCAGCAAGGGGAAATATAAGTGCTAAAAATTCCATCCTCTCGCCCTTTTTTTTTTCCTTTCCCAAAAATACTGGCCTTAGAGCAGATTCAAGTCAGCAGATTAAAAGGGACTGTTCACAACAAGAAGTCAAACAGAAGGAACTTCCTGGAATAAGCTGGTCTGGGAGGAAGCCAAGTTAATAGTTCTTTTTAGCAGTACTATAGCAAGACAGCAGGGTTACTGTAATGACCACTGCTTAATGAGCAACCTGACACTATATCAGGAAGGATAACTGAGTCTTCTAGCTATTAAGGATATAGTTTTAAAGTAATTTTGGGGTTTCAGTACTTCAGCCTTTCAACGGGACTTGCTTCCCACCAAGCCAGTGCTGCCACGGGAGCACCACTCTCATTAACCCTTGGAGGATCCAAAAAAGACCCAAAATTCAAGGCACACATTCCTAGAAATTAAACTTCAGTGTCTCAGCTGTTCACAAAGCTATAGATTTTTCAACCAAAATTAAAAAGTTGCCTAAATGGTGGAATGAGAACATGATTTTACCAGTTCTAGAGCTGGGCTGAGAAGACAGAGACCATTGATGTGTGTCAGTGAAAATGGCAGCTCAATATGAAATGGAATTGCAGCCAAAAATATTTTCAAGTAACCACATGAGCCTTAAAAAGCAAGTACCAGTAAAGATTTCCAGAATGCCAAAGACCTTACTCTTAGGGAGAATGTTTAATGTGCTGATGAGTTTGTATACTGTTTTTTTTGGAGTGGTGGCCAGTGTGTTCTTCAGCTGGACAGTCTTCTCTGGCACATCAGTTCTTGTAGGTGAATTTATGGTCACACTTCACTCATGACTTGGTCAGGGGATTTGTTTGTTTTCTCTTAGAAGGCAGAGAACAGAAGTACCTGGATTTCATAGGGAAATGAGGAACAGAGAAGCAATTTCTGAGAGCTTATATGTTCGGGACTCTGATAGGTATTGAATAGTATTACTGTTTCTTCTATGAAACTTCATGAAGTGGATTATTCAAACTTTTGTTTAATTGCCTGGTTGAAAAAAATATCTTGAGAACAAATATCTCATTATACCAAGTCAGATAATATGATAATAAAAATGATGTGATGAAGAACAGCAAGAATCAATTTTTATGCCTGAAACCAATTTTCTAAATAGGGAACCACTGAAAATTGCCATAACTGTTGCATTCCTTAGAAATTATTAGCTCAGTGTTTTCAGGGCTGAACTTCCCATGGAGTTGCTATTCCACTTTTAAATGTTCACCATAATCAGCTGCAGCCAGAATTCTGAGGACACAATTTCAATGTTGACACCAAGACATTGGCCAATGAATTTCTAGATCTAAGAATGAGCTCACTCTGTTTGTTTGTTTGTTTGTTTTAATTTCAACTGATCCTCACCTCATTAAATAAAAGTACCTTGTGGGTTTCTTTCTGGGCTTACAGGACACTAAACTAAGGCCTAAGGCTCCCATGCTCAGTCCTGGCTGTTGGAATAGGAAGACAGCAGGGGTTTTCTCACAGATTTTCAGTGGGCTTGTGAAGTTGGGCATTGATTGCAAATTCTGCCCCCATGCCATCTTTGTCTGCAGGAGAGTTAGCATTCATGGTGTCACTCAAAGTGAACTTTTACTGCCCACAACAAGGTATTTCTGTAGCAAAGGTCACATTTGTTATTTATCAGGATGTAGCAGCACAGTGGAATAATGAGTTGCCACAATGAAGTGGCCTTTTTACATTCTGAATGGGCTTCTAAATCAAGCAGAGGGAGCATTGACTGAAAATCATTGGGTCTGTCTACTTGAAAGGTCATACTCTGAAATACTGCATGATCATTTCACCCTGGTTTATACAGTGAAGCAACTTCTGGTATAGAGCCCACCACCTACACCAGTTGTGCAGACGTCTGGCCTTCTTGCGATTTGAGAATGGTAATGGGAAAAAGAAAGACTACTTGGATCTGTCACAGCCCTTAGTCAAGGAAAGATAAAAATCCATAATGGTTTGGTGCTTTTGATATATTTTTTTTCTATTTTCTTTTCTTCATGGCAAAATCCACCAGAGCTCGCAGTGAGTTTCCTTAGAGAGAGCACACACTTCCTAAAGTCCAAGTAGGGCTGCCTTTCCCAGCCAACAATGGACCTCACATGGCCACATGTGGACAGTACATCTTTCCGGGCATTTATTTTATCCTGCTTAGTGCCCAATTAATTTTATCCATTTTCTTCTAACCTTGCTTCCCAGTTCTAAGACTTCTCTTATCACTCCTCAGTCAAGAGGGTATTTCTTAAACAGAGCTGCCATTTCCAGTGTAGCTCAAGGAAGTGTTCTTGTGGCCTGTGGCAGCAATTTCTAGTTTGCAGACAGTCTGAGATTCATCAGCTTTGTCACATGGAGATGCTACATAAAAGCAATACTCAACATTAAACAAGTAAAATGTAAACTTCAGTGTCTGGCAAATTAGGTTCTTAATAAATACAGCTGCTGCTTGATTTGTTTAGGAAGGGTGTTTTGCCCTTGGCATATGAGTGAGCATCCAATGTTAGGCAAAACCTTCTCTCTTTCCTCACTCCCATTTCCTTTACCCATGACCATAAGGTTAATTGTCAGTAGTGTTTGAAACAAACAAAATGCTGTTTTTTAAGGGAAGAATATTGGTGTAGGCAGGGTACAATTCTCTTCCTGAAATTGGCTTTGCACTGCTGTGTTATTTACCTTTACAATGTCATGTCAATATACTCAGGTTTTCCCAAGAACCATGAAAATATTTAGTTTTACTGCTGCAAGACATTGCCATGACTTACAAAATACCCTGAGCTCCTGAGCCTGAGAATTTGATCTGAGTTGATTTGTCCTCCTGACACTGACACAAGTCCCTCTGTGGTGCAAGGCAATGTCCCCTCTTTGGTGCAGGAGGCAGAGCTTTTTTGGCAGCTGGTCTGAGGCTGCAAAGCTACGTACTGAGAGTAAACGTTTCCCACAGACCTCTCCATCTTCCCTGTCAAAACCCACCAGGTATCTCGGAATTTCCTCACTGAAAACAGAGCAGTGGATAAAAATACCTAAAAGCACGTGCACCCCATGAAAATAAAGCAGAGCACTCCATGTCTCACACAGTGCTCTCCAGCGGTAGGATGAATGAAAAAGGAATAAACTGTCTGACTGACGTTAATGAAGCAAAAAGACACATTTTAATGAAGCACTGAAGAGTGACCAGTGTTGTAGCTGGGACATCATGAGCCATACAGAAAAAAGGCCATGAAGGATGTCTTCACTTTTCTCAAAAGTGTCTTTCTTTAAAGATTTTTGGGAGAGTTTTTTGTGGCATGCTCATGGATGCAGCAGGAGAACTCCCACCTCCTGAGAGGCAGAAGAGGTCCTGTGCTGACTGGATATTTCTTGAATCTGCCTGTTAAATCCTCCTGCAGCTGCTTGGGGAACACTTTCAAAAGGTCAGGAAGCACCACAAATTACAAATGACAGTTCTTGAATTTGGCTCAGAATAACGTGGTTGGATCTGTCTCTGTTCTCTGCTGTAAATTCTGCTCAAGCAGTTTAGAGGGATGCTGCAGAACAGCTCTTTCCAACAAACCCAAAAAACCTCCAGATTTTCTTAGCAAAGGAATCAGCTGGTGACAGGGCTGCTGCTGCTTGCAGCAATAGGAGACTTTGTCTGGCAGCTCTGAAGCAGACTTTGTGTTGTGTGCAGCTTTTGTTTTATCTGCCATCGCCAGGGAGACTGAGTTATATAGAAGTATTACATTTGAAACAGGAATAAAATATTAAACTGAATGCAATAAAGAGATAAAGAAATGTGCATAAGGTAAAATGCCAACTTTAGATACTAAAAAAAAGCCTAAACCAAATGAGTTGAGGGAACTTGTGGACCAGCAGTCTTAAGATGTATTCCACATTATTAAATTAACTTCAGAATTTAAATTTGGCTTTTGTTCCAAGCAGACTTCTTAAGGAATTGTGGCTAGTTTTCAACCTATTTAAGAAGGTACACTGAACTCTCCCCAATGAGTAATTTCATTACTTGCTCGGTATTGCTGCTGCTTGGATTTATAATCCTTTTGTTTAAATAACAAAATAGTCAAGCCACAACAACTTCCTTACATGCAGCACCACAAAAGATTCCCCTTCATGATTCTGCTGTGGCTGTTGACACAGTGCTCCTCTGCAAATTTCAGAGTATTTCTGGAAAGGGATCTGTTTATAACAATATTTGTGTGCACATGATCCCTACAAGTCTTTGCTTTAATCTTGGTTAAATAGCAAAGTAATTAAATAGTAATTCCTGGTGCTGGAAAAACATCATCCTCCCATGAGACAAAAAAGGAACAGGGAATGTTTACAGCACTGGCATTTTAAAGCTAATTTAAAGAGGATTTATCACAATTAGAAAAAGAGTTAATGAGGATATTTGCATATTGTCTGGCTAATAGTGATTCACATTCCGCCACCATCATCAAGCTGAAACAGAGGTTGGAAGGGCCAATCTGCCTGCCTGCAAACATCCACGTGGCTGCCAGGGCTCTAGCAACACATCTCCAGCATCGCTTCCCAAAGAACCAGTGTAAGAGCAGCTGTAAGGAGTATTTAATAGTCCAAGACAACTGCAATGTTATTGAAAAGAGAAATCCTGTGGCTTAAGGCAATATAATTAACCCTGCCTTCCACTCTGGTTTATCTGTAGAAGAAATGCCTGTGACAAATTTCATCAACTGCGCTGATGATCTGTGGGAAGAAAGGTTTGTAGAAATGTGACTAAATTGTCTCTCCAGCAACGCAGAACACACTGCTTACAGAAAAGAAATTAGTAAAAGAATCTGATGTTTCAAATTTTTTACTTTTGGCTAGTTGTAGTTGAAGGTGACACCTTGCAGAAGACTCCTGGTCTGGGGATATCCATATGAAATGGGTTTAAGGTATGATGAAAACCACAAATAAATTGCCCCCAAAAGATTGGGAACTTTAATGTCAATGTTAGCAGAGGATTTTTTCAGTGTTATATTTTGATGTGTGCTTCTCTTAGGATCATGGAGAGGAAACACCAGGATCTTTAAAATACATTAGCTCAAATTTGGAATACTTATTTTATCCATTGCCTCCATGTGGAAAATTAAATTTCAGGGTGTCCTGTCCTGCTGTAAAAGGGGGAGTCAGGAAGGATTATTTTTGATAGATTTCTCAGACGAAAATGATGCACAAACATGGCAATACTATATCTGAGAACCGTTTACTGATAAAGAAGGGTAAGTTTTCCTACCAAAAGGGACCAGAAAAGAGAGCAGAGAGGGAGAAGGAGACACTGAGAGAGAAACAGAAGACAGGGACAGTGTTATCACAAGAACCCTGGCACTCTGTCATCATCAGCTTGGCAGCTGGGAGCGTGCGTGCCGAAAGCTGCAATGAATCTGCGTTGCCCCTGTGGCGGGCTGGGTGCGATTTCCAAACAGCAGCAGGCTGTGTGTCCCTTCTGTCAGAGGAGAAAAGGCTGCCGTGGCCAAAGGCGCACTCCTGGAGCAACTGCAGGCACCAGGATCGGGGCGCAGCGGCTGCAGTGGCCACAGCCGGGTGCAGGCAGCGGCTGCTCTGTCAGGGAACAGCGGCGCACCATGGCACTGTGGGCTGTAGCTGCTCTGTCAGGAAACAGCGGAGCACCATGTCAAGGTTGGCACTGTGGGCTGTGGCTGCTCTGTCAAGTAACAGTGGGGCACCGGGCTATGGCTGCCACTGCGGGCTGTGGCTGCTCTGTCAGGGAACAGCGGAGCACCAGGTCATGTCTGGCACTGGGGCTGTGGCTGCTCTGTCAGGAAACAGTGGAGCACCAGGTCATGTCTGGTACTTGAGGTGTGGCTGCTCTGACAGGGAACAGCGGAGCACCAGGCCGTGGCTGGTGCTGTGGGCTGTGCTTACCGTGGGCAATGTGGGAAATGCAGCCAGGGCTGGGTCCAGGCAGCACCCGCTCCATCGGGGAAATAGCGGAGCACCAGGGCATTGCGGCGAGGAGCTGCCTTGCAAGAAGCGGTGAAACAGGGCAGGATATATGTGGACTGGGAAGACAGCCAGGGAAGAAGCAGGGCAGCAGAGAGAAAAAGTCAGGAGGGCAAGGAGGGCCAAGCTAGCCCTCCAGGCAAGTCCCTGCTCCTTCCAAGAAATGCAAAGAAAATGTTCCCCTGCTTGTGTTGCAGTTAACTGTTTTTATTTGCTAAAGCTTCTCCCCAAGCCAGATTTCCTGGGCATTTTTTGCCAGGCAGCTGGAGGTCTGCACTGTTGTGTAAAGATAAAACCTTACAAAATAAGGGCCTTGTTACCCTTGTAAAATCATGGCTCAGGCCTACTTTGGCTAAGTAGAAAAGAACGATGAGAAAGTGACTCAGGTGAATTAGAGGTAGAAAAACAAGTTAAATAACCATTACGTGTTCACATCATGATTTATGGTGGTTGATTGAATTACATTTGTTGTGCTTAAATGGAATGTAATTGATAAAGGCCTAACTGCTTAAAAAGGCCTGTATTTTTCAACAAAGGACTCTCTTGCACCAGCCTGCAGAGTCTGCGCCGCTCTGCTTTGTAACACTGCCCCATCAGCCAGTGCTGGGTTAGCCCCATCATTGAAGCATCCTCTGCCTCTGGATGCAAGGCAAAGTCTCCCCAGGGACAGGGCTGCCAGCACATATACAGGCCCTTACAGGAATTCTTCACCTCATCTGTAACATATGTTGAGGCATAAATAAAAATTAGATTGGTCCCTCTCACAGGGCAATCATGAGTTAGATTTTGAAGTAAAAGGGTCAGCCTGAGGGTCGGTGGCCCCATCAATAATGGAGCTTCTGTTCTAATATGAAAGTAATTCAGCGCATTCTGTTTCATGTGGATAATTTAACACTGAAGTTCTGACTTTCCTGAGACTGAAGGCTGAATTTCCAATAAGTCATTTAAAACTTTTTCAGAAAATTGAGATGTAGTAATTTTTCAGCTTACCTGGCACACAGCCAATTTTTATGCCAAGCCTTGGAGTAGAATCACTTCACTCCTGCACTATTTAGAACATGAACTAGTTTAATTTCTTTTGTCAAGTCCAGCTATCAATTTTTGGCTGTGACTAATAAGCGGGGCAGCAAGAAACACACTGACTTTGTGAAGGGAGAAATTCCCCAAAAACCTTGAGGAGACACTGAGTAACGTAGTTACACCAATATGGTTATCATACGTTCTGGTTTATTGCTCGTAAAATGGCTGGGTTTATAGAGTTCAATATTGTTTATGAAGCAAGTGTTTTCCCCATTGGCGTGAAGCATGCAAATATGTAAATAAACATTGTTTACTTTTTACACTTAGGGTGGCTAAGGTGTCCAAACCAGCAGCACTCCCAAGCACCTGCTAATTAACTTACTATCTCTCGTGCATTCCTTAACATAATTTCTAACTGTGCCACAGGTCCAGGCCTGCACTCAGGCCTGTCCCTGGGCCTAACTAAAAGGCCTCAGGCCCACTAGCTGGCCTACTAACTCAGGCTGGGTTGTCCAACCTAATTCAGGAGCAGATCATGCCCCTGGTCTCTAAGAAATTCCACTACAAATCCCCCTTTTTCTTTTTGGGCCGCCCAGACTGAATTGAAGGCACGACTAACTAATTTTTGCACACAGCGCAAAAAAAAAGGCACAATAAATAAAATAGCTATAATAACTATAAAAAGCAAAATACTAAAATGAATTAAATCTTTGATCCAACCAGTCAAGCCCCATGAGTTGAGCACTTGGCAAAGGGAGTGTCCACAACAACAAGTTTGTTCATGTTGTCCCTCAGCTGCGAAAGCTGCTTGAAAATGGATCCTGAGCGATTGGACAGGTTCATGCAGCACATGCCTTCGAACTCATTGCATCCATGGCCCTGCGATAACAGCAGGAAATCAATGGCAGCTCGGTTTTGAAGAAATGCATGGCAGATACTGTTGACATCTGTGGCGAGCTCGCTTAGCATGTTAGACGTAATGTTAATTTGTTTTCCTGTCCAGCAAGCTAGATTTCGCAACTGTGTGAGGGCTTGTGCTAAGGCAACTCCCGAGGCAAAGACTGAAGCCAATATAACAGATGGACGTACACATAACGTCACCTGATCCTTACACTCAGGGCCTAATTGTGCAAGCATCAGAAGAGGAAATCAAATCAAATCCATTTAGTTCGATAAACCTTTTGAGACCATCCAATAATTTGATGAATGGTGGGGTCAAACAATGTCAATTTTCTGAAATAGCATGGACCTCCCATAGCTCTCAGAGGCACTGCAGACCAGGCTCTGTCTCCACAGATGAGGAAAACCCCTGGTGGCAACTTCCTTGCAGCACCTTTTGCTGGTACAACAGTTTGCATCCAGTTGCCACAATAAAGTGAATAATTATAATACAATGGAGCTTTGGGAGACAGCCAATTGATGTCATCTTTTGGCTGTTGACTCTTTAATTTGTTAGTTGAGTGGCCAAATTTCAAACAATAATTTCCTGGTACAGAGCCCAAGAGACCAAACTCCTGTGGATCTGTCCCAGTGACATTAAGATCTTGCGCAATGATAACGGCTTGCGCCCCCAACATATTCTTTGAAATGTGGAGAACTTGACACCAATTAACAGTGTGAGGACAGGGAGCACCAGTGGACTTTGTGCACCACACGTTCCACACCTCACCTAAATTTGAATATATTTTGGCTTGAGTCCAAATTTTGTACTCAGCCATGGAAGTCAGTGGAACTCCAATTAGACATGTTTGGAAAGGATCAGACGGAGTGGCTAATGATAAACAAAATGAATCCTGCCCAGTTTGGTTGGCCCAAGTGACCCACATGTTCTGTCATGGGTCAATGTCAAGCATTCCGGGCGTCTTTCCCACTACAAGAACAATCACTGCATACATTTCTGCCCACAACATTTTGTTGATCTTCTTGATTTCCTCTTCTGATGCTTGCACAAGGGACAAGGCTGGTTGTTGTGAAATCTTAAAACTTAGCTTAATTCTAATATTTAAAACATACAGAGCTAAACTTATTACAATTGTCCTATTTAAAAACTAATTCTATTACACACCAAATAAATTACTGAATAAAATTGAGATTAAATATCTGTTAAAACAATTTGTTTCAAATGTCTGTTAAAACAATTTGTTTCCTTTAAAAACTTATTCTGAATTCACTTCTTGATTCACTTCGGAGCTGTCTCCGGAGCTGTCATCAGGAGCACTGGATGGTTCACTGTCTTCAACGTCGCCGTTGTTGTCAGCTGGCACTACTAATTGAGGACATGCACGGGTGAATCGGCTTGGCAGCCAGACAGGTCTTTCTCTTGTGGAAACACACATATAACCACGACCATTAAACAACACAGGACTTGGACCCTCCCATTCACCTGTCCTCATATTTTTATGATAAACGTAAAGTCCTGGAATCGCCTGTGGTCCTCCTTCTTTTACTGCATGATGATGTATCATGACCGCAGGTTCCTCTCTTCCTTCTGCCAAACACAGGTAGTTAATAGTAAATAACACTTTGGACAACTGAGTAGTTACATCCAGTCTGTTTCTGCTTAGCTAGGTATTCTTTCAGGGTGCGATTGGGTCTTTCTACAACAGAAAGGTCAAGCAGGTCAAGACCTGTGGAAGAGTGAGGGATTCCAGTGGTATGTTTCACCCCCCACTTTTGCATAAATTTGGCAATTTTCTGACCAGCATAAGCTGGGCCATTGTTGGTCTTGATTTCCACAGGCACACCCATCACAGCAAAACAGACAGATAAATGTCTTTCCACATGCATAGCCTTTTCTCCTGGTTGTGCCGTGGCCCAAATAAATTTTGAATAGGTGTCAACAGTCACATGAACATATTTCAATCTTCCAAATTCTGGAACATGAGTCACATCCATCTGCCATAACTCTAAAGCTTTCAGTCCTTTCAGATTCGTGCTCAGGTCAAGACCAGGCCCGTGATGACTGCATTGAGGGCAGGCACGTACAATCCCTTTGGCATCACTCAGGGAAATCTGAAATTGGCTAGTGCTCTTACATTTTGATGAAACATGTCATGACTGCTGCACGCCCCTTCAAATCTATTTTGTGGTGGAACATGAACGGCACAACTGACTGCGGCATCTGCTTGTGCATTGCCTTCTCCTAAACCACTGTTCCACTGATGGCTTCGAATGTGGATGACACAGAAGACGTGCTGACGCTGCTTCAACACACTCCGCAATTGCAGGAATAATTCTTCAAGCTGTTGATTTTGTGTCCGTCTGATGAGGGCATCTTCAATTCTCTGAACAACTCCGACTACATACAGAGAGTCTGAGATGATGTTGAGTGGTTCGTTGTTCCAGGTTTGCAAGGCCCAACACACTGCTCGCAACTCAAGGGTCTGCAACCTTTTGCTTCACCTTTGGTC
>VZUI01009180.1:0-53542 GCA_013401135.1 Cettia cetti
TATAATTGAAGTTCCCCCCCCCCCCCTCCTTCTTTTGGAGCTTTCTGGTAGGATTTTTGTTTTCTTCTCTGATGTAGGTGTTTGAATTTTTCAACTAGTCAAACTAGTACATAAAGTGATCTGCCTGTTCTGGGCTTGCTACAGTTGTTATACTGGGAAAAAAAAATAAATGTGATTTTACTTAAATTTATTAGGCCTGAGAGAAAACTTAGTTGCCCAGAGCAGCTGTGGCTGCCCCTGGATCCCTGGCAGTGTCCAAGGCTAGGTTGGATGGGGCTTGGAGCAGCCTGGGACAGTGGAAGGTGTCCCTGCCCATAGCAGGGGTGGCACTGGATGGGTTTTAAGGTCCCTTCCCACTCAAACCATTCTGTGATTGTGTAAAACCGTAATTTTCCTTTTAGTTTGAGAGACTGCAACTAAAATTTTCAAGAAAGCATATTCAGGGAAATATTTTTTCTTTTTTTCCTTCTTTTTCTTTTTTTACTGTTGAGTCCTCCGGAGCTCTGCTGGAGTTTTAAAGCAAGTTGGATGCTCATAGCCCAGCGATTAAGGATTTTGTTGGATGAGATGTGCCTGTCCTCGCTGCCCTTGGGAACTGCTGACCTGGTACAAATGGGAGTATTAATTGAAGTAATGGAGCTCTCCTGTGTTTCACTTCATTTCTGAGAGTAGCTTGTCCAAAAGCATCTTGGTTTATTTATTTAGCTGATGCTTGGTGAGATAAAGGGGGTTCTGAGAATTTGTGATTATCTCCTTAGCTGTGGCTCATGCTCCTGTCTCAGAAAGGAGACAGGTAGCTCCTCTCCTCCTCCTCCCTGCCACAGCAGCAGCTGCCTGGCTCTCTCCAGGATTAATCACCTCCATTGAACCTCTGATCGGTTTTTGACACACATTAGGGCAGAGAGCTGATGGAAAAGTGCTCTCTTCCTTCAGAGAGGTGTCTTGGAGAATGTAGAAATCCATGCAAAATTCTCCCTTTTCCAGTCACTGTAATTACCTGTTAGCTCAGAGCAGGGTAATGTCACTTCTAAAGTTGCATTTATTGTACAAGATTGTATGATAATTTCAGAGGGACATTTTCCCTTTTACCAAGGTTGTTTTCTTTTTTTTTTATTTAGATGGAAACATCTCACCCTCTCTAGTAGTCATGAACTCCCTGGCCCTTGCAGCGAGCTGACAGTGCAGAGCTACACTGGCTGATTACAGTTCTAGTTCTTAGCACAGCTCATTCCAGCTCCTCTAATGAAAAAAATGCATCATATCTCTTCCAGAGCTGGGAATCCTCTAGATCTGGGGAGGTGCAAATGTGTAATGGTTTGGCTGCAGATCCCTCTTGGCCCTCTGGACCCTTGGAGGCTGTGCAGTAATGGACTCGCAGCCACGGCTCTTTGTTTCTGGTACAATGACTTTTGTGTTGGCTTTTGTTGTGAAACTCTTGGCTTCAAAGTTTGTGAATGTGTTTGAAAGCCTCCCATGTGTTGTAGGCTTTCTTCTGACGTGTTCAATAAGGTTGGATGGGTCTGGAGAAGAATTCTGTCCCAAAGCAGGGAAGTCTCAGCCAGGGTAACCCTGCCATGGGGAACTGTCCTGAGGTTGTGCATCAGCCCTGGGCTTGGGGAGGGCTCAGCCTCAACAGTTTCCAGCACTCTTTAGAAGTCGAAATGGATGGAGAATCTCTAGTCTGTTCTTTCTGTGAACCATTTTAGTTTTGCCAAGCATTAAGATCTGGAAGATGTTGTAGTACTCCAAACTATTCTCATTTGCTGCCTTTCCTCATGGATTACTTGACTGAAAGTTGCCCCAGCTCAGTTTTTTTGTCTCTTGTCCCGGCTTTTAGACATGTGAATGTGACATGCTTTGCTTCTGCTTGTAAATAAAAAAACCTAAATTTAAAAAAAAAAATGTCTAGTATTCACTTCTCTAGAAAAACCCAACTCCTAGAAAGTGGTGACTGCAGGGTGAGTAATGCTCCATTCACTCCCACTCTCTCTTCCCCCAAAAGAACAGGAAAACCCTCCTGAACACATCTTTGATAAAAAATTCTCCTGATGAGATTGATGTCTTGATTTTTTGAGAGACTGAGGAGATTTGGGATAACCATGGAAGCTCTGCTTCTTGGATGAGATGCTTCAATGCCACCAATCAAAAAATCTTCTAAAAATATCCTGTTTTCAAGAGGAATCTAATCTTGCAAATTGGTATTAAAGAACATACTGTTGGTTGCAAAGCATCCAGATTAAAGAAACAAACCAAATATTCCTCTCTCTTTTCTTTCCAACTGCTTATAGAATTCCTGGATACTTATTGCATACTTCACACAGCATGAAAATAAAATCAGAGTATGAGATGCTCTAAACTGTGACACTTGAACTGCAGTGGAGTTTGCTCAGGAGGTAGAACGTGGCCTGGTTGCTCCACAGATACTTTTATTCTGTCTCCTGCCTCGTGTCTTGGCATGAAACAAACATTATCTAGTCCTTGTGAAAAGTCCTGGAGTAAAGAGTGTGTCTTGGCTGAACCTGATTGAAAGGGCTGAGGAAAATCTATCCAAGAAAAATAAATTTCTGGTGGAGCGGCCAACAGAGTGTGTGACATGAATCACTTCTGGAGGGATGGGAGTGGTGTGGAGAGGTGGTTTTGATTTGGCTCTGGGAAATATGGATGAAATGGGGGGATAAAGACCCTTTTTATGTGTCCTTACGGACACAGTTAAGATATAACGATCTCTTTGTAGCCTAAAATAATTTAGTTCTTGGTGTTTTCTCACCACTTCTTGTTCCCATGGCTGCTCTTTCCATCCTGTATCCTTTTTCATCTTCTCTAGATCTTGCAGGAGAACATCTCCCTTTTCTCCTGCTCTGTAGACCATGGTGGAGTGGAGTTGGGTATCTCAGACAGGGCAGTGTTGGCTTTCATGCCAGAGGGAGTTTGATGCATTGGTTTAAATTTAACATTCTAGGGTGAGGCCTCAGTTGTTTTGGGGCAGAACATAAGGGAACCATATCCCATCCCTGGAATTGTTCAAGGCTGAGTTGGATGGAGCTTGAAAGGTGTCCCTGCTCCCTCCAGGGAGTGGAGCAAGATGGTTTTAAAGGTCCTTTACAGCCCAGCCCATTCTGGGTTTCTGTGTCTACTGACTCTGATGCCAGGGATTGTGGGCGCTGTCTGTGAGGGGGCTCATCCCCCAAAGCCCAGAGGGACACAAATCCCACAGAGCTGCAGCTGTGGGTTCCTGGGGCTGCCCAAACTCTGGGGTTATTGGTTTGCAGAGGTACCTCACCAGGCTGTTTATTTAGGGAGGGAGGAGAGCTAAGAACCCACCCCTGGGTGACAAGGGCACAGTTCCCCAGCTGCTGCCTGTCCTCTCCTGGCCCCTGTGGGGCTGGGATTGGCTTTCCCAGCTTGTCCATGATTGCCTCCTCTCCCCATCCAGTGCCTCCCTCCTGCACTTCAGTCAGGAGCTCCCCTGTTGGCACTTACAACAGGGAGGAGCCCTGTAGCAGTGGCAAACCTGCCACGTCTGCTTGATACAGACCCGCATTGTCCTTGACAAGGAAAGAGCCTTCCAGTAACTCACCTTGCCAGCAAGAAATAGGATTTACTTTTTAATTTTTTTTTATTAAGAGCAGCTGAGTTGCCTGGAATCAGTACAGTGTTTAGTGACACCCAAGGAGGATGTACTTTTGTGAATAGAAAATGCTGCTTAATTGCTCAAGACGGCAGTTTATTCTTTCACATTATGGAATTTCAGTCTGTGTGAACCCAGCAATGTGGCTCTGAACTCATTATTTTGATTTCTTGCTCGCTGCCTTGACATAGTAGAAAGCATCTCTCCCTTGCAGAATGAAATGCTGAATCTTTCTGTTCTAAATGAGATTAAATTAATACTGCATTCTGGGGAGCTCTTAGGAAGAATCAGCAGCATTCTGCTCTTCTGCAGGATTGTGTTAATCATCAGACATGAGCTGAAGGACTGTGGCCACACAAAGCTGTGTAACAGGCCAGCAAAAAGCTGAAGGTGCTGAAGGGTAACTCAGGTATCTCTGGGAAGAGAAGCAGACTGCAGGAATCCTGAGTCACAGAAATAAATGTAATTGACTGTACATTTCCCAAACAGCAGCTGAGTCTGACTATTCTAAAGTAAAAACGGTTTTATTTTCCCTCTCACATGTGATGTACAATCCTTTTCTTAGCTCCTTGTGTTTTTTAAACTATAGGGAATTGTGAATGACTTGTGTGAATTTATAGTGAGTTTTGAAAGGCTTGAAAACATTTTTGAGTGTGTATGTATGTATGTACACACTGTGTGTGTGGTATATGCAACTAACTTTTTTAAAGAGGCCTCTGTGTTTATGTAGATCCCAGCAGTTTGAGGCCCTTGCTCTCATCTCTGTAGTTACAGGTGTGGTTAAGTTTGTTGGCTGCAAGGAGGAAATCTGGAGTCTCTTTTTCAATGCAATCTCAATATGATTTTATTAAAGCAGGTTATAGGACAAGCAGGAGGTGAGGTGTAGGTCACTAGGTAAAACCAAGCGTGTTTTGAGAGCTTGAATGTGGCAATCTCAATATGTGTGATAAGTTTCTCATGGTACAACCACATCACTAAAAATACCACCTGCTTTGTTCCATGAAGTTACAGAATGGTTTGGGTAGGAAGGGACCTTAAAGCCCGTCCAGTGCCACCCCCTGGACACCTTCCACTGTCCCAGGCTGCTCCAAGCCCCATCCAGGCTGGCCTGGGACACTGCCAGGGATCCAGGGGCAGCCACAACTGCTCTGGGCACCTGTGCCAGGGTACCCACCCTCACAGGGAATGCTTTCTTCCAGTCAAATCCAACAACTCAATCTTGCTCTTTCTCTACATGTCAATAATTTGATTTCACAGAGGGTTTAGGCTGCAGCACGTAACTCTGTTCCTGAAACCGCTTCTGTGTGCTTTGGAAGAAAACATAAAAACTGAGGAGGAGGATCTGCTTTTTGTGGTAGAGTTCATTGATGTTGGTTAGAGCTTGTTCTAAGTTTTGAAACAGGAGGTTTAACATCTCTTCTAGAGCTTGTATCTTCACATGGAAAGCAGGATGAAAAATCCTTAGACATGGTTAAATTCCTTTTGCTTGGTGTCTTGTTTCTGGCTTCTGCACCACCGGTGTTTTATCTTAGTTTTCTAACTTGCTGTGGCAAAAGCAGAGAGCTGTTAGATAAGGAGCTTTTAAAGATGAGACTTGTCAGTAAGAAAACAACCTGTAAAGCCTTGCTTAGTCAGCCTTCAGATGGAATTAAGTGGTTGCAAATTAATTAGTTCTTAATAAACTAAACTCAGTACAGTTACCAGTTTGTCCAGGACTTCGTTTATAAGGTCCAATATACTTCTTGTAGCATTTTTGTTGTTGTAAGTTCTGTTTTTATATCAAAGGATATAAATCATGAGTTCTTTGCTGCCTCATGAATGTCGGCATCAGGATCCTCCTGTATCAATCTGGACTGGTGTCTCTGGGGAGGAAAGTTTTGCCCAAAACCATTGACTTCTGCCTTTTAGCTCATATCAGCCTTACTCTCCCCATTTTTTCCTCCATACTGGAGCCTGTGAAGGTATCTGCTGTCACACTTCTAAATGGAAGAGGATATACTAAAGAGGAAATATTGTCTGTGCATGTTCTGTGTCTCAATCTGCAGTTGTAGCAGCATTGCTTGTTGCCCCAGACCTTCAAGGATGAGGCTTTCACAGGCTCTGAGCAGGAATAGTTGGCACAGTTTGCATGCAGAATTTTTTTATAAAGTAAAATAAGTATAAATAATCCTTGACCAAAGCCCAAGTGAGTTTTGCAGCATTTTTGTTTTTTTCCTTAGAGAAATAAGGGGAAAGTGCTACTCTGGGAGGTAAGACTTTATCTATGGAATGTGCCTAAACATCCTCTTGTAACTCTTCCCCAGTGAACACGAAGTGTCTGTGCTGTCTGTAAAAGTGTTTGCATTGAGCTGAGGAAGAGCAGGAAAGAGCTGGGATCAAAAAGAGCCGTGGTGGTTCTCTGAGGTTCACTGGGTCACTGTGGCCACCTCTGCTGTACTCCCTGAGCTCTTCCAGCCCTAACAGGTGTCTCCCTGGAAATATGTGCCAGTGTTTGCTGTCTGCTGGGGAAGAACAGTGTTCCTTTGTTGCTGTTTGGAGAGAGGAGGGAAGCCAGCCAAGTTCAGTGCTGCTTCATGGCAGAACATATCTCAGTGCTTTGAAGTTGTGTGCTTTTTAAAATAAGACCATCTAGACTGCAGCTCTGCAATTCTTTCTTGCATTCACTGAAATGTGCTCCAATTAGAGACATGTTCTTCCAAGATTTCTTCTATTAAAATCCTGTCCATTTTTTAATCCTCTTTCTGTTACTGCTCTGATGTTTGGAAGAGAGCTACTAGTTCTCTATCCTTTTGGGGAACACACAACAAACCCAGAAATTCTTCTGGTTGTCATCTTCTTGGTCTCAAACACCACCTCTTTCAAATACCTGGGCTCTAATTTTGGGCATAAAGACTGGACAGTCCTTTAATTCCTAAGAGTTTAAAGCAAAGATCTTCATGCAAGAAATGTCGTGTCAAAATAAGTTGTTAATAAGACCCTGGCAAAGGTTTTATTTCCTGGAAAGCGTTCAGCTGAACTTGATGGTTTCCCCATTCCTTTTGTGGGAATCTTTGGACTTGGTTGCAGTTGGTAGTTGAGAAAAATCAGGGTGTCCTGTCTTAGAGGAGGGTGGCAGTTGAATGATTTTGTGAAGTTTTTTGTTACAGGTCCTGGGAGACAGAATTCTCAGGAGATGTAACAAAACATGGTCTCCCTTTATAGCAGTTGAGTTTCCATTGGGGGGGATTTGTCCATGTGTGTCCTGTAAAATCTCCCATTTTCACAGGGAGCTTTACTGTGGAGTTGGGAGTGGGGTAGATGGTGTGCTAGGCTGCTGGAGTTAGCAGTGAACTGAATTAACAACCTTCTCCCTGAGAGCTAAAACTCCTGAGAACTCCCAGCTCAGATTAAACTCCATTCACTCGAGGTTACAAGTCTCCTCTCTTCCATACAGCAAGAATTTGTCTCCTGCAGGAATCACTGAGCACTTGATTGGGATGCTGCCATTGGGAGGATGATTTCTTATGGCTAAAAGTGCTTATGATCATTCCTGAAATAAATTGCTTTTATTTCTGCTCTTGTCTTGCCAAATATCCTAAAGCTGTATGTTCACCTTTCCCCAGCAGTATTGGGAGCTGTTGGGTAGGGTCAGTCCCCTGCTTCTGTTCCAGTTTCTCTAAAAGCAGAGAACGAAAGCTTTAATGGGTAGTTTTTAGTTTTCTTATTAGACATTTCAGAATCCATATGGGAGCAAGACTCTGTGATACCTGCATTCTTACTGTGTGGGGAAGATTTACTTCACTGCTCTTTCCCTCTTGGACACCAAAGAGTCTGTAGTGAAGCTGCTTTATAGAGAATGATGCTTAAATGGTTCCATGAGCACTTGGATGCTCAGGCTGTTAAGTCTGTCTTGCATGTGAGAATGTATAAAAGCTGTGACATTCTTTGCTAGTGCACACCTTTCTGGGAAAATCAGTGTTAATAAATATCTCAGTAACTCTTGCACCTGGGGTTTGTGGCCTCAGCAGCTATTTATTTTTGCTGTGATTGCAAATACTTTTTGTTCTCATCAGGCCAAGAATGGCTCTTGCTTGGCCATGGTAAGGGCTTGAATCACAAACCTGGAGTACCAAACACTTGTGGTGAGATAAATTGGAGTCTGGGTTGCTGCCTGCCAGCTGCCCTGGTGCATTTTGAACAGAAGGATAAGGCCTTGCTGTTGCTTTGAGATGAGGGAGTGCAAGAGGCAGGTGTTGGGTGTCACCTAAAGGGGCTTGGAGCAGCCTGGTCCTATGAAAGGTGTCCCTGCCTGTGGCAGGGGTGGGGCTGGGTGGGCTTGAAGGTCTTTTTTAAGGGTCTGGAGAGTCCATTGAGGAGCAGCTGAGGGAGCTCAGCCTGGGAAAGGAGGCTCAGGGGGAACCTTGTGGCTCTGCACAGCTCCCTGACAGGAGGGGACAGCCAGGTGAGGTCAGGCTCTGCTCCCAGGGAACAGGGACAGGACAAGGGGAAACAGCCTCAAGCTGTGCCAGGGCAGGGTCAGGTTGGACATCAGCAGGAACTTCTGCATGGAAAGGATGCTCAGGCCTTGGCAGGGACTGCCCAGGGAGGCTTGGAGTTCCCATCCCTGGACATGGCACTCAGTGCTCTGGGCTGGGGACAAGGTGGTGACCAGGCACAGGTTGAACTCTGTGGTCTGGGAGATCTTTTCCAGCCCAAATGATTCTGTGATTGCCATGCAATCTATGATCTCTGTTGAGCTGCTCCAGGATGAGCTCCCCTGTTCCTCTGAGCAGTCCAGAGGCTCTGGCCTGAGCAGTTCAATTTCAAGACTGAAAGTTGGCAGAGGGATGTGCAGATCTTGCTGTTTTCTACTGTTAAATGTAATC
Organism: Cettia cetti; assembly: GCA_013401135.1. NCBI lineage: Eukaryota > Metazoa > Chordata > Aves > Passeriformes > Sylviidae > Cettia > Cettia cetti. The sequence continues at coordinate 8,494 of VZUI01009180.1, forward strand.
TTTCTCATAAACAGATTAATGCATAAAACCACTGGGCAGTTGCACACAGCAGCCTCTTGTCCCTGTGGCACAGATAAATAAATCCTAGTGGTGGATTTTGATCTCTTATTCCCAGAAAACTGCTCAGTTCCTGCTCAGGAGAGGTTGCTGCTGTGTGGGTGCCTGCAGTCTTCTCATAGCACTGGCAAGGGCTGAAACTGCTCCCAGCTGCCTCGCTGGGCTTTGTGTGATGATTAGTTTATTTGAGAGCTGGGAGTGTGTTAAAAAGGTTCTGTAATGCAAAGTACTTGTCACTTAAAAATTGGACTTGTATTTTCTGTGTTACGATGTTTTAACTTGAAATTTAAGGCTGTATTGTTATTTTAGATATAATTATAATCTCCAGCAGGGCTTCTGTCTCTTTATATAGTATCCTATACTTATTGAAAATATCTGTGAACAATAGAGGAAAAGCAAAGCATGGGGGAGGCAATTGATTAACAGTGCTCCCTGTTGGAACAGGAATGAAGTTAAGGCATATTCTAGTTGTCAGTGTTCAGTAAGAAGCTTTTTTCTCTTTAAGGTGTCATTTTTCTGTCCTGAACCTTCTCTCCTCTGGAGCCTGTTCCAGGCTCTGCCCCTCCTTGTGCTCATGCTCTGCCCATTCTGCTCTTAGCCCAAGGCTGGCTCTGGGTTTGAAGGTGCCAGGGGTTGTTTGGAGAGCTGGAGGTGCCAGGCAGGGCGTGTTTGGCTCCCCAAGGATTCCTGCACTGCTGCTCTCTGCTGCTCCCCTGCCTCTCCAGCTGCACAGCATCAGTCAGCAAAGGTCTGATTTTTGATTTCCATGTGCAGGGAGCAGGGCTGAGCTCTGCCCCTGCCACAGGAACATTTCTGACTGCCTGAGCAGCCCCAGATGCTCCTGAGGGCACCAGAAGCAACCACCCCATATCCCAAGACTTGGAAATCACAGGAACAAGGACAATATTCACAACTCCAGCCAGGCTGGTTTTCATTAGGAGTAAGAAAAATGTGAAGCCCTAGGAATTTTGTCAAGGCTTTTGATATGTGAGTACTCAGTGTTCTGCAAGAGGAAAATAAACTTTGATTAAAGACTGATTTCTGTTCCAGAAACTCCCAGCACAATACAGAGAGGCTTGTTCAGGTACAAGGAGTGAGACCCGAGCTGGGTGTTTGGTTGAAGCCACTTGTGTGGCTTTCCATGAGGCTGCCATGCTTTTTGTGGAAGCTTGGAAGCTTCTTTGATTGCTTCTTGCCTGAATCTTGTTTTGAAACTTACTACACATAAATATTTATATAAATATTCAATGTTTATGTATAATATTTTGATTGAACCTTTTAGAGCTTTTCTTTTGCTAAAGTTTCTCATGGAAGGGGTTTGCTGTCACACTGTGAAGGTCAGAATAATTTTATGGGCCATAAAGTTAAGACTTTTCAAGCTCTCTGGGTGTCCCATGACAAAAGTGAAGCTGCTGTTTTTCCTTGTTTTGAGGATAATCTTCTGCCATTTAGGAATGGTTTTTGATAATATTTGCTTTTAGGAACCTGACTGTGTGGATTTCTGTCCCATGTCTCCAAAAAGCAGACATTTGTGGAGCTTTGTACTGACAAGCAGAAAGACAAATTCGTAATGATCTGCTCTGGAAAGAATCCAAGTGTTTTAATTTGTGTGTATGTAATTCTAGTATCACTCCTAGAGCCAAGTCTGCCCTCCTTAGACTTGATGATAATGCTTAGCACACAGAGTGTTTTTATCTTGAAAGCACTGCACAAACATGAACTAACCTGGCAGTTAAGCCTTAAACTTTCTTTTAGGTGACATTTACTCAGGTGTGAGAGCCACTGGCTGTGTCTGCATTGTCTGTAGTGTTAAATACAGACCAGGAGCTTGGTGCAGGCTCCCAATCCTGGGCTCTCAGGCTCTGACAAAACAGTGCTAAAAAAAGAGTCCCAGAACCCCAGAGTGGTTTGGATTGGAAGGGACCTTAAAAGCTCATCCAGTGCCACCAGTCCCATGGGCAGGGACATCATCCACTGTCCCAGGCTGCTCCCAGCCCTGTCCAGCCTGGCCTTGGACACTTCCAGGGATCCAGGGGCAGCCACAGCTGCTTTGGGCAGCCTGTGCCAAGGGCTTCCCCACCCTTGAGTGAAGGATTTCTTCCCAATATCCAGTCCAAACCTGCCCTCTTCAACTTAAAGCCATTTCCCCTTGTCTGATACATAAAAATATTGTATATATACACACACACTACATATATGATATAAATCCCTCCTGTCTGATATATATATATAGATATATAAATAGCTACTGATGGTTCCTCTGGGTGGTGGAGAAAGACTCAAATCACTTTTGTGTGTGAATCACCTGATGTGCTCAGCAGCCCTGTGACCACACAGCAGCTCCTGCTCCGAGCTCAGCACCGTTCCATCCTCCCAGAGAGAAGCTTCAAATTTCCATGGAGGTCGAAGCTGATGTCATTGCTGTGAAATGAGGCAGCAGTGAGCTCCCACTTCCCTCACTCTGCTCAGGAACTGGATCCCAAAGCTTTTCTGGCATAATCCCATGTTCCAGAAACCACAGAGCTGTCCTACCATTGCTGCCATACCGCTGGTAATTACTTAATCTCAGTCAGGCAAAGGGCAGAATTAGGCGAGCAAAATAGTTGAAGGAAACACAATCATAGAATCAAAGGATCCCAGATTGGTTTGGGTTGGCAGGGACTTTAAAGCTCATCCAGTGCCTCCCCTGCCATGGCAGTGACACCTTCCACTATCCCTGGCCTTGAACACTGCCAGGGATGGAGCAGCCACAGCTCTTACCTTTTTCTTTCCTTATTTTTTTTCATTATTTTTGTTTTAAAATATTTTTTAATTTAAATTACTCTGAGATAATTCTGTCAGGACCTGCAGAGGCCCCACTGCTGTTCTGCGTGGGGGGATTGGGCAGCTTAGAGCTGCTGTCATTCCCAGGGACAAGAGGACACATCACAGGGTGTTAAGTCCTTGAGAACCATTCCTGGCTCCCTCAGATTGTGGTGCAGCTTTAAAAACCTTTATCTTTGTGCTTTTGCTGAGGGTTATTGTTGCTTCCCTTAGTTCCCTTAGCAGAACAGGTGGCCTTTTTCTTTGGTGTCTTGGCAGATTTCCTCTTAAGTCTTATTTTAGCGAGTTGAAAGAGGAAGAGGGCACAGGGTGCTTTTTGAAGCCATATTCACTGAGGATTTATTCCCACCAGTGTTGTAAAGTCTGGAATAGTTACTCTGGAATTCTTTGCTGTTTTGAAGCAATTACAGTTCCTTGGTTTCTCAACTCTGAAGTAGAAGATTTTGTTCTATAAAAGAAGAATATATCCAGGAGAAGCCTTGAAACACAGAAAGAAGGGTCATAGGTTTTATTCACTGCCCCAGGATTTATCCACTTTGTCTCGAGACAGGTTTTGCAGGAACTTGTGAGGGATGGAAAGATGAAAACAAACATGGTCTGCTCTCTTCATCATGGAATAGTAGGTGGTTGAACAGAATTTCTGCATGATGAATTTTGACATTTATTAACCACCTCCCCATTCCCTCACCTTTGTCCCTCTTTCTGTAGCTTCGTGAAGTGAAGCCTGACCTGAAGTTCCTGGTAAGCAGATGCAGAGATGCTCCACTGCTGCAATTAGATAATGTTTTTGCACACATTTTCTGTAAGAATAGCTGAAGAGGGGCACAGCCTGTCCTTTTCCTGCCCTGTGAAATCAACAGAGGCCTAATTTTTCTTGAAGAAAACAAGAAAAGTTCAGTTCTTACTAAATACATCTTTAAAAGCTTTGGGTTTTGTCAACAGTGTGGACAGCAGAAAGGGAGGGAGACAGATGCTGGTGAGGGGTTGCTCTGTGGGTGCTTGGGGGAAAACTGAGCACTGATTTTGCAGATCTGGCTGTGTCACCTCTGTCACACCATGTATCTTTTTCCATTTGCTGCAGGACAATCTGAGTAATCAGATTCCCCAGTGAATGGGAGCTGGGACACTTTCCTTGTTTGCTCTTGTCTCGGTGTGTGATTCAGAGTTTTGACTGGAATTTTGGGAGGGTGACTCGCCTGAGCTGTGGTGAGGGACTGGGATTGCTTATTAGGAGTAGCTGCAAGAAGAGGTGCTTGTTCTGAGTCTGTTCTACCTCCCTGTTTTCTAATTATGTGTTTGAATTTCTCCCTGCTCAGCTCACCTGTAATAAATCAAACATCCACAGGTTCCATGACCCTTATCTCTGTCTCCTCTGATAAAGGTCTTTAAATGATGTTTCCATTAAGATTTTTAGCAAATATGTGCTGGAGGATTGCTTTTAAGGACCTAGCTCTGTTTGAACTCGGTTTTTTTTCAAGTGTAGGCCAACCCAGGTATTTTAGGATGCCCTGTGCAGGTGACTGTAGGACTGTAACCCTGACCTGCTTGAAGCTCTCCTGGTAACACACTTGATGCCATGCTATAAATAACTAGTGACTTTCCAAACATAATTAGTTTCTTTATTGTCCTCTGAATAATGTGTGAAGCAGGTGTGAGCTCCACATCCCAGCAGGATTTCCAGTTTCCGTGGGCAGGTGCACCTTCTGGCTGTGCCTGAGCATCTCTTGCTTCAAAGGTGTTTTGGAACAAACCCTCCTTCCTGCCAGGTGTGGGTGCAGAGCTGAGCTGGGCTCCCTCAGACTCTGGTTTTCACAATGGAGCTGATTCCATGAAGTGATCTGGACACTTGGCTCTGTCTTTCAACCACGTCAAAATTAGCAGGGCTGAGTGTTTGAATATTTCAGTACTTGCTGAGTGCTGGTGGTTGGGACACTTTGCTGGGACTGAAAATGTTTTTGTGTTTAAATTCTCCTGAACAAGCACACAGTGTACATGGACAGTGTGTCTTGATCTTCCAGCTGCTGGCCTGGAAGGAGCAGGACAAGACTGCCATGGATGGAGTGGTGCAGTGCCTTGGGCAATGGGACAGAAACACTGCTGGAAGAAGACAAAATGATCCTGAGAGAACTGGCAGGAAAAGAAAGCTCAGAGAACTGATGTCAAGAATACTTGTTTTTGCCTTAGATCATAAGGCCAGATGAGATCATTTATGTGAGAAGACATCACTGTGGAGGCTGATTTAGCTGAGTAAAGGCTTGTTTGCTTGAGCTGGAATGGATTTACAAAATCATTCTTTTCCTGCTTAGGTTGATCTTGTGGCCATCAGTTCTTGTTTCTTCCCTTGCCTGTTGGGTTGGGAAGCTGTGGAACAAATACAAGTTCTTGTGGATGTGATCTTGTAGCCCCTTACCATCTGAACAGAGCTTGAATTTGAACAGGAGATGTGATGGCTTTTTAAATCTGTTGTCATTTACTTAAAACTTCACTTAAAATTTTCTGGCTTGTTGATGGATCAGCCCTCCCTTCTGTTTTAAAGGAAGCTTCATAGTGGTCTAATCCAATAGTGCTTTTTCTCAGTGATCCAAACTCATTTTTCTCTCTGTCTTTTAAAAACCCCATAAATTCCAATACTCTAATTCTGCCCTATATTTTTTTGTGTCAGCTGCATACAGTCAGAAGTGTTAAGTGTGTTTTCATGCTCTCTTTTGCTGTCACTATCAGTGAACCATCTTGCTGTCAGTGATACGTCTCACTACTTTTTGTTCCTTCAATCAAGGTTTATTTAGATTTTTGTTTTGCAGAAATGACTCAAAATGCCTCCTGTTCCTGGTCTGTCCTTTCAGTTGCTCATCATCTGAGACATGGTTTGTGTGCTCTGTGGGTGAGAACCTGCTGATGGCTTGGTCAACCTGTCGAGTACCAAAGATTTTTTCAAAGAGAGTTATCTTTACACATTTAAACTTTTTTTTTTTTTTTTGGTTTTTTTTTTTTTTTTTTTTTTTTTGTTACATACATGGAGTTTTAGACTTGGAGTAACTTACTGTGTACACAAAGTACTAAAGTGTGTTGCAGTTCTGAGATGTCTGGTTCTGCCATGAGAGGGATTTTTTTGTGTCTTACCCAGAGCAGCTGTGTCTGCCCCATCCCTGAAGTGTCCAAGGCCAGGTTGGATGGGGCTTGGAGCAGCCTGGGATAGTGGAAGGTGTCCCTGCCCATGGCACAGGGTGGGACTGGATGGGCTTCAAGGCCCTTCCAACCCAAACCATTCTGGGATTCTGTGATTCACTTGGGGATATGTCAGCAGATGAGATGAAGACTGAGGCCTCTCTTTTTCTGATGGATCACTTAATGTTCTGGTACAATAATTTCCTTTAACACACACCAGGTGATGTTTTCTTGTAAAGTTTGTACAAAGGTTGTGTTGGTGCCAGTGGGAGCTTTGCTAGCATTGAAGCTGTTGTGCCCTGAATTCATGCTGTCCTTTAGACCCTAATTACCATTGCACTTTGGCTCTATTCCCAGGAGTGACCTGAATTTGAGGTGCTGGAAGGTGAACAGTATCTGATGCTTGGAGATGTGATTTCCATGTACAGGGATTCTTATCCAAAATAAAATGGACTTTCTCATTGTGTTTTACCTCTTGTAAAGTTTGGAGCATGGAGCTGTTTAGTTGAACTGGGATTTCATTGAAGAATTCCTTGGCTGCTTCTCTCTTGGCTCAGATGTTCTTGCCCCCTTCTTCCTCCTTGTCTCCTTTCTCTGTGCCATCTGTCTGTCATCTGCTTTCTCATTTCTCTGACCTATTTATGAAATATGTTTGCACAACCCCTTTTGCAATGGCTGCAGAGGAGTGTTGGAATTGTGAACAGACTTATTTCCTGTTCCCTTTTGTTCAGTTTGTCAGCTCCAGCCCATTGGATTCAGTGCTGTGTCTCTGGTCTTGTCCTAAATGACACCTAAGTGGTTTCAAATCAGGGCTGTGCAGAGAATTTTCTGGTTGTGGCTGGACAGGACACGGCAGCAGCATGAACCTCAGGAGCTGGGATTTGTCTGCGTCCGTGTAGGAGGTGGAGCCGGGTTTGGGTTGCAGCTCTTGCTTGTCAGAGTTCAACTCTCACAAAGAGGAACTTTATTTCCAAGGCTTTGGACAGTGATTTCATTGTCCCAGAACTGCTGGGCATGAAGGGGAGCATTGAGGCTTTGTCACCAGTCCAGGTCCTGAGTCCACACCTGTCGAGAGGCAGCAGCAGCCCCTGGGGTCCAGCCCTTGTGGTTCTCTCCTTTCTCATGTGGAAGGATTAAGGCTTGGATTTGCTGCAGCTGGTCTCAAACTCAGCCAGACTCTGGAAGCAGTAGGATGGCTGTTGGCACACAGGGGATGAGACACTACTGTGGGAGCAACCAGCCTGGGTGGGCCTCCTTTTGTGGAATCCCAGAATGGTTGGGTTGAAAGGGACCTTAAATCTCATCCAGTGCCACCCCTGCCATGGGCAGGGACACCTTCCACTGTCCCAGGCTACTCCAAGCCCTGTCCAACCTGGCCTTGGACACTGCCAGGGATCCAAGTTAGGATCCAAGGATCCAGGGGTAGCCACAGCTCCTGTGGGCAACCTGTGCCAGGGCTCCCCACCCTTAGAGTGAGGAATTTCTTCCTAATATCCAATCTAAACCTGCTTTCCTTCAGCTTAAGGATGTTTCTTCCTCTTCCTTACATATTCCAGAAAAAAAAAAATTGCTTACAATCCCCCAATCCTCTGTGTAGTACCTTTTCATGGTAAAGTAGGAACATAAGAACTTGTCATGTTCCAGTCCAGGACCTTGTGGCTCATCTGGCAAGGAGGGAGCACTCTGAGTTGAAGATATTTTTATGCTTTTTAAAAATGGTTGAAAATATCTTAATATTATTTGGGCTGGACTGTGCCATACACATGGGGAGCAAAGCAGTAGGATTGGATTTGTTCTGGAAAGGGCATTTTATTGTCCACACTTTCTGCTTGAAATAGCAAAGAAAAAAACCAGGGAGGGGGAGGAGGACAGAGCAGTGACGATAAGGCGGCTCCCTTTTGGTTTCCTGCCTGCACAGTGGGAATGGATCTGTCCTGCCAGTGATGATGGATCTGGGGCTGAGGATCTCTGTTCACCCATTTACGTACATTCAGTTCCAAATAATCATAAAATCACAGATTCACAGAAGGCTTTGGGCCAAAAGGGACCTTAAAGATCATCCCCTTCCACCCCCTGCCGTGGTAGGAACACAGTCTCCACTAGATCAGGTTGCTCTTGTCCTCTTGCTCATTTTTTTTGCCCAGAATTGAATGTTCCATAGGCAGAGGTGGCTGGATTTTGAAAACCTCCTCAGTTTTTCTGGTGCCTCTGGGTAGTGGCTTTCTCAGCAGGTACATCTAGGAAATTTTGCCACTTCCGTGGAAAATGTTTGTCCGCTCTCAAATGCTGCAAAATCAGAGCTTTGGGGGAAGGGTGGATTTTAAAAAACAAAACAACAAAAAGGCAAAATAACCCTTGATGCAGGCTTCTGTAGATCAGGTCATGTTTTCTTTTGTAGGTCAGGCATGATAATAAATATATTCACGATTACTAAAGGGGAGAAATAGCTATAGCTTTTTGAATTTTGTTTGTGGTTTGTTTTTTCTTCTTTTTTTTTGAGACATTGAAGAAAGAAAATGGAGCACAAGGGGACAAAAAGAATTGCTGAACACAGCGTGTCCTTTCCCCTGCTTTAGGGAATAGCCAAAGAGTCTCTGGGAAGAACCTGAGCTGCAGGGAGAGGAGGAGGAGGCATTCAGGAGGGTATAACAGTTGTAACGTGGGAATGGCTGCACAGTCCTGCTCCCCAAATTCACATTGAAGATGCCTCATGTAGCTGAACTAATAAAAAGCCCAAACAACAGAGTTACTACAGGAGTGGATTGTTAACCTGCAGCTGACCCCTCACTTTTAATCTCAGTAAATGAAATGAAGCCCATATAATCACTCCTGAATTTCTGTGTGTATCTGTGACACATATTTTGCTCCAGAAGATCCTGGCAGTGGGGGATGGAGGGCAACTATAGGATCAGAGATGCCACAAGGTGAAAACCCTCCCTTTGTTCTGCTTTTCTTCACCCACCTCCCCTGTGCTTGGGAGGGAGTGTGGACCTGATCAGAGGGAGCCTTTTTGGCAAGTGTTTAATTAATTAAAAGAGAGAAGGTAGTAAATTGATGGTTGCAGTGGAATGTCTTCTGTGATGCTAAAACCATTCCGCTCTAAAGTGATCTTGTGCCTGGGACAATAAATACCCCACAGATAACAGAGCCTCTTGACCATGAGCCAAAACTCCTCTGGCCATTTAATAGATGAGAAAAAAGATGTCAAGTACCATGGCCAGGATCAAACAGCAAATCTGTGATGGAGCACGGAATTAGCAGACTGGGAGCCCAGCTTTGAGCCTTTTAAACCATAAGACATTATTCTTTCCCCCACTGCTTTGCCATGTTGCAGAAGATGGATGAGTGTCCTCCACAGTGGCAGTGTCCTATTCCCTAAGGGAAGGTCTTCCTTTGTGATGTAGTAAATAAGTATTAGATTCCCACCACGGATATACAGATATGGACTGTGCTGCCAGCTTCTTGCTTTTCTTCCATTTTGTTTCTTCTTTGCTTTTTTCCCTGGTCAGATGTGGATTTCCTCCTTGGAGCCTACGTGGAGTTAATCCCTTAACTCTGCTCTCAGTGATAGGTCCTGTGTTCTCTCTTGTGGGCTACTTTCTTTTGGCTCTGTAGGAGAAATGCTTCTCCACACATGTGACTTTATGTATTTGGGCTCTCCAGAGTTCATCATCCAAAGTCACTGTGTGAACTTTTCCTGCAAGGAATCCTTGGGGACGTGGTGCTGGTAGGGTCCTTGTCAGCCTCCCACAGGGTCTTGTGCAGCAAACACTATCTGCCACTTGGATGCTTCACATCCAAACCCCAACATTCAGTTTGTGAGCATTGGCCACCTCAGCTCTGCAGACTCATCCAGATCCCACTTCCTTCCCCCTCCAACGCTTGCGTGCTCTCAGGGCTTGAATTACTCCCTGCTCTTTTTCAGCAGAGTAAATAGGGTATCTGTAAGTTTAAACATTAAGGCCTTTGTCAGCCCACAGCGAGTAGCAGAGGCCTCCTGTGGCTAAAACTATGTTTGGGGGAGGCCCTTGTTTCACAGTGCATTGAGTTGTGTTGAAGGATGGTTTGGCAGCACGGGACTGGAGCAGGGCACAGGTGGAGCTCTGGCAGGAGCTGTGCTCTGTCTGTCCTTCCCCCACCACTTGTCCTTGTCCAAAAGGGCAGGGCCTCTGCCAGGGTGGACAGAGAATGTGACCCACAGGACACAGATGAGTTGCCAGGTCTCCTTTTTGTCTCCATCACTTCCCAGTAGATCATCCAGCAGCTGTTCAGCTCCAGCATGTGCCACCTCTGCTGTGTGTTGGGTGAAGTACTCCCTTCTTTCCACTGTGCAGAAATTGCTGGGGTTTCACATTGTTTCTGGCAAACACGTTCAGAAGAAGAATGGGCTGAAATAGTGGCTCTTAAACTGTGCTCTGTGGGACCATGCAGAGGGATTTACAGATTCATTAAATGAGATTCATTAAATGATGGAAAACTTGGTAAAGGAGCCAGGAATGCCTGAGAAATTCACGGGTGTTGACAGACGTCCATTGGTGCCAAGGCTGTGATGAGGAGTGGAGGGAAGTGACACGATGTGTTGGTGGTTGAATGCAGATGAGATGGGAAGCTCCCTGAAAACCCTTCATTATTGGCCAGAGTTGTTCTTCTGGAAGATTCTTCAACCTGGTCAGAGCTCACCCTTTCTTGGAAAGCAGAGATCATCTTTTGTGTTTCCCATTTGATGTTTGAATCCAGTGTTTCTTCAGTCCTTTGTGTGCCAGAGCGTTGCTGATAAAAGGGGTTTCACATGGCCGAACAATGCAGATTGTGCCTTTCTCCTCATGGAAATACAACTGGATTTTCACAGCCTTATTTTGGCCATCTCCAACCACTCCCAGGACAGCTCTGCCTAAAGCTCCTTCCTCCTGTGCCCCCAGTTTACCTACCCCAAACCAGCAGCTCCCCCTGCATCCTCAGGGAGGTCGGTCTCAGATTTGATCCAGTGCCATGAAACCTTTCTGCATCTTTGCTGTGGAACACAATTGCTAAGTCCATAATTTATACCTTCTGATGTGCTGCCTCTGGTGCTGCCTGTCCACAGTTAAATGGCTGGCAGCAGCTGCTCTTCCTGCCTGTGCCATCCCAGTGCTCCATGCCCCTTTCCACCGTGTTTCTCTGGCTCCAGGCAAAACCGAGCATAGCGTGACTCACATCAGTCTCCTGTTGTTCCTCTCCCTTTCCATTTCTCTCTGGACTTTTTCCATGCTCCTGTGTACTATACAGCAGTCCTTCAGCCAGGATTATTTTATCCCATTTCTTAGATAAAGGACTTGGAAGCCAGAAATGTGTTATTTCTGTGTTAACTGGAAGAGCTCTTTGGGTTGAGAGAGGAAACTTTCCTTGGATTGATGCCAGAAATAGCATGGCTGCCCCTTCCCTTGACTAAATGACCTTCAGATATAATATTGATGTGTAGCTTTATTCTCCCTCTGATTCAGATTAAAGAGGTGATCTTTGCTGGGAACTGCATTGGGAGAGGCCTGAGTAGGGACTTGTGCTAAGAGGGGCTGCAGAGGAGCTGAGCAAAGCACCACAGAGAATATCTGAATCCAGTGGGTGTTCACTTTCCCTAAAATACATGGTGTTCCTGTTGCTTTGAACAGGGATGACCTCCCCATTCTTCAAGCCAAAAAAAGAAAAGGAAATTTCATTTTTCCTACAACTGAAGCTACTGGGATTGAAGGCATGGAAATCAGGGCAAGCCCCTCAGTGAGTGGGCCTGACTGGGATTGCACTCGTGGAACTTGCTCCCACTGCTCTCCTGAAGGCTGAGAAGCAGATTGCTGCTGCCCTGCAAGGCAGGGAGCCTTGGGACTGCACCTGCTTGGTGAATTCACCACTGATGCAGTTCTGCATTGATGATTCTGTGCTGCTTCAGCGTCCCCTAAAATCCAGTATTAATTCTACTTTACTCTAAGCCCAGCCCATTTCAGCCATGTTTGGCACTGCTGAGAACTTCTGCTTCTATGGAGATCTTCCCTTGCTTCTACCTGGTTTGTCCTGATGTCTTTACATGGTTGAAACAAATGTATTTTTTAGAATCACAGAATAGTTTCTGTTGAAAGCAGCCTTAAAGCTTATCCAGTCTCACCCCTCTGCCATGGGCACAGACTGCTCTCCCTAGACGAGATTGCTCCAAGCCCTAGGCCTTGAAAATATCCATAGATGGGGAATCAAAAACTCTTTGGACTTCTTGACTGATGCCTTTCTGTGAGCTTAAAATCCTCCTTGCTCTAATGAACTGTGAGGAAAACTGAGAAAAAAAAAATCTTTTTCAGAGATTTTGTGTTCCAGGTACAGAGCAGTGTAATTTTGTGATCTCAGAGCTGTGTTCAGGAACACAAACTTCATGTTGGAATTCTGCGTTTGGAGACGTGTTTGCAGAGCTCTCTCCTCTTCCTCCCAGGACATGAAAGAGCTGATAAGGAGGGTGAGGTCATCCCAGCAATGCAGAAATTTCCCAGGCCTCGAGCTGAGCCTGTTTCAGTGTAATCACTTATCCTGAAGTTTCATTTTGATCTTGGGCTGCAGAACCTGTGGAGTTAAACAAAAGCCCCCCTGGTCCCCATGAGCCATGACAAAACACCCTTTGACCTCAGGTCCTAACGGCTGCATAATGAGAAGTGAAGAGACTGAAGCTGCTTTTTCATCCCTGGAAAGATGGGGAGTATCCAGTGCTGCTCACTCCTCTCTGTCAGTGTTTACTGGGTGCACTGGGTGGGGGTGAAGAGGAAGACAACATCTCCTGCAAGATAAACCAAGAGGAAAATGAAAGCAGGTTTTATTTGTTGCCCTGTTCGCTTTCATCCTGGAGTGACAGTGATCAGAATCAGTGGCTGAGTTGAAAACAAGTTTCTACATCCTGTGTCAGTGTGTAGGGAGCTCTGTTGGGAAATTTGGTAAATACTGAAGGAACAGTCAATTCCCCTCTTGCAAGGAAGAGTTCTTTGAGATGAACCCACTTTTTCATGGATATCTCACAGTGAGGTAGTTTTGCTGGTGCTGCCCAAGTGGTGAAGCTTTGGGATATGAGACAACTCTGGTGGCACTTGTTTACATCAAGTTGGGAGCACCACAATCAGGAAATGCTTTTGTTGGTGCCATTTGCCTTATGTTACAAGCTGGAAGTTTTTAACGGATCCTGGAGAATCATTCCATAAATTCTGCCTTCAGTAACTCTCCTGAACAATGAAAACATGTCCCAAATAAGTCCTGTTCTGTCACGGTTGTGTTAGTGCTGCTCACCAAAGCTTGGGGCTGCCGTGCTCACCCTGGCAATAATTTCATGTAGTTTCTGTATTATAGAATATTGATTTACTGTGGAGCATAAAAATCTGCCATACTCAGCAGAAGGGCCTCTCCAATTGTTATGCTCCAGGAACACTGCTGCTCAGGAATGTGAAATAAATTTTCTCTTTTAACAATGGATCCTGATTTGCATAGTCTCTATTCTTGTTCCCCCGGGGACTGTGGCACTAATGGGCTGCAGCGAGCGCTCCCCCACTTGGACACCAAACTCCTCTATTTGCACACATACAAAGGGCTTTGCTGTGGAACAAGTGTAATAACTTCTCAAACAGTTTACTCTATGCCTTAATTGTCTCCTCTCTGTTGTGCTCTCAGTTTTGTTTGAAGAACTTAGAGCACTGAACACCCCCGTCCTCTTCTTTGATGTTTTAACTGCATTATTTTCAGGGAAGCTTGTTTTCCAGCAATCCAGAAAGTCACATCATCCCATGCTGCCAAGTGTGAGGTGATCTCATGGTGCTGATGGAAGCCCAGGAGCTGGAAAGTGGCTGGTTTGCTCTTCTAGTGCTTTGCTTTGGCAGCAAGCAGAGCTTTAGGATGGAGTTGCAATATTCAAGATAATGGCTTGTGGTTGTTGCTGGCTGTGCTCATGATGTATTAGTGAAGATGTCAAACTTCTGTCATCACTTACTGTATCCTCTTAGTAAACAGGAATCACTGGCCTTCAGCTCTTGAGTTTGCCAGAAGAAAGTTATAAATCTCTTGGTGAGATCCCACCTTTAATGTGAAGAGGAGAAAAAAATGAAGAGCACAATTTCCAATGGCTTTTTGCTTCTGCCACTTTGTGCTTTCTTGTAGAAGAATTTTAATTTCTAGTGAAAAATCTGAGTCTAAGAAAGGTAATGGTTCTCCTATGCAACCCAGACCTACTGGGAAGCTGCTGTAAGCAAAATTATAATATAGATAAAGGACCTTACTCAGCAAAAAGAAGGTTATGCTCCTAGAAGATGTTGCAAACTTGAGCAATTGTATTTTAGGCATTTTGAGGGAAAAGTGGGCATTATTGGTTCATAGTTTGTTATGTAGAGAACGATCTTAACCAGAGCTTTAAGGGAAAAAATTCCAATGAACTGAGTACAGTTAGAGCAAACTTTGGTGCCTGGTGTAGTGTCACCTTCTCATTCCTGGATTTAGCTGTGAGGGACTAAGAAACTGCCTTAATTTCTGGACTGATGGTGATCAGGCAGAATCAGCACATGTGCAATTCAAGCTGCTCTGCTCTGCCTGCCTCACTGCCCATGGGTGTGTGGAGAACTGTACTGAAAAATGGGTCCAATAACTTCTCTCAAAACATGGTAATTTTCAGCTGACTGCTCTGCTATGCTTCTGGAGAGTTGGTTTTCCTGTTGTAGCAGGCAGCTTGTGGTTGACCACACTTCTGATCCCCCCTCCTGTCCCACACCTTGCTTCCCCACCTTCCTCTTCTCACACCTTTGTCCATGGGTGCTAAGCAGTGTTCAGACATGGCCCAAAGTACTTGCATTGGCATAACTGGAAGAATAAAATCTGAATTTTTGGCTGTTGTCACAGAACAATTGTTGCTGCTGAGGGCTCAAGAGCAGCTAGAGCTGGGAAGGGCTGTTTTTCAGACAGCTGAATGAATGCTTGGGGCAGTGCACAAATGTCACGGTGTAAAAGATCTGGAGTGCTTGGATTTGAAATAGCAAAGAAGTACTTCTGAGACACCATTCTGCCATTTGCAGGCTTTGGTGGGAGCTGCTGCCTGTTCCTTTCCAGGTTCATGTGTTTCCACGGGGATTGTGGATGGGCTGAGAGAAGCCAGCACAGACAGGGAGTGACTCAGTGTCCCGGGATCCACACCCCGAGGCCCGGGCGTTAATGGGAGGGGATGCTGTGTCACCAGCCTCGTGTAGCACCTGGGGCTGTGAAGTTTCACCTTCACAGAATCTTAATTTCAGTTCGAAAAGCCCTCCAAGACCATTTTGTCCAGCCTTGGACAGTGCTCTGGAAGTGCTCTGCTTCAGGACCTTAACTGCATTGCTGCAGCACGGCCAGACCCCGAGCATGGCACGGGGAGCAAGGACTGATGTCACAGTTCTGCAGGTGCTGGGGGTGGTGATCCACAGCCAGCAGTGTTGCTCTGAGCTGAAAACAGGAGGTAAATAAAATGCTGATTTTTTTAGTTTACTGGTGAGAAACTGGGTACTCTGTCTTATGGCAGGAGTTAGGCTTAGCCCTGCTCATGCTTTAGGATTTGTGCTCACAGGTTTCCCCCTGAGCAGGGGCTTTTCAGTGGAAATAAGTTTTACTCCCAGCCTGTGGAGGTCCTGGGTTTGTGTGACTATGGGAATGAATGAGCCAAGGGGAGGTTGGAAGGAGATGCAGCAGAGTGCCGAGCACATGCTGGGAATAGAAGAGCCCTTCAAAGCTGCTGGTTCTGTCCAGGGCTGGGGGCGGGTGTTCAGCTGAACAAACTGTTCACTTTGGCTTCTTTGCAGGCAGAAATGTTACCATCAGCTAGTGAGATTGTTCTCCAGCCTTGTGGGGTTTTCTCTTCCTCCCTCAGAGTCATCATGAGAGTGGGTTTGGCAGAGCTTTTAACTCTTGCTCCACACACTCCTCTGGTTTTGCATTGATCCAATAATAATAATATAAAATCTTGATGAGCTGAAGAATGAATGTGAAGAATATATGGGACAGGAGCAAAGTGGAAAATAGCAGCTGAATTGGTTGTCTTATTACAGAAAGGTCCCATCCTGTACCTCCTGGGCTCTGTCCTAATGCCATGGTGAGGCTCCTCTCTGGAAGGGGCTGACACCTTCCCAGTTTGCCTCTGGAAGGTGAGGGAGGTGAAGCTGTGTGTCCTTGGGGGGAAAGGCTCAAACCCCAGAGCTTTGCACCACTGACATGATTTCTTCTGTCCAAAGCTGTGTAGGAAAGAGGAGAGTAAATAGTGGCCTCTGCATTGGAAGGTGACTGCATTCCAGGGGACAGCAAAGCCCCTGGGAATATGCCAGTATGGAGTGGAGGAGGGGAACCATATGGAAAGTGCCTGGAAAGCTGGAGCTTACTGCCTCACGTTGTGGCATTAGTCTGTGAGTGTCTGAGGCTGCTGGGTGCCCTGGGCTGTGCCACCTCCTGGCATCCCTGCCAAAGGCATTCTCTGCTTCCCAGTGAATCCCTCCCATGGCTGTTGCAGCTCTCAGCCTGCTTGGCTGCCTGCAGAGTTCCTCTGTGTTTCTGTGTTGTGTTTCTCTCTCTTCTGGCATCGACTGTTTCTTGCAGCGTGACCTGTTATTCCTCATTTAACATCAAGATAGTTTGGGTTTGCTCAAGTGCTTGGAGTGGCAGAAACAATCTCCCTTCAGAGCCTGGTGGCTGTTTCTCATTCATTCTGCTGATTCCTAGAAGTGGTTCTGATAATGTAGCTCCCCTTCAGCCTGTAACTTTCCAATCTGAAATCGGTTCTAGCCCCATTTTTCTGTGCTGCTCCATGTCGTTACCAGCATGCTTTAGCAGCAGCTGGTGGATCTGCTCTGCTCACTTTGCAGCTGGGCCTTTAGTAGGGCAGTCTCCTGGTGAAAAATAAGTCTGCTAATCTCTAATTCCCTCAGTTTGCTGGGGCTGTGTCTGTCTGCCTGGTTGGAATTCAGCTGCATGGACTCAGCAGAAAGCAGCATGGACTGGTAGGCAGATGGGCTGACTGAGGGACTTGAAGCCGAGACTGAGATTGGATATTGGGAAGAAATCCTTCCCTGAGAGGGTGGGCAGGCCCTGGCACAGGCTGCCCAGAGCAGCTGTGGCTGCCCCTGGATTCCTGGCAGTGTCCAAGGCCAGGCTGGACAGGGCTTGGAGCAGCCTGGGACAGTGGAAGGTGTCCCTGCCATGGCAGGGGATTGGAACTAAATGATCCCTGTGCCAGGGCCTAACCACCCTCAGAGGGAGGAATTTCTTCCCAATATCCAATTTAACCCTTCCCTCTATCACTTTGAAGCCATTCCCCCTTGTCCTGTCACTTCATGCCCTTGTGAGAAGTCCCTCTCCTTCTTCCTGTAGACTCTCTTCAGGTTTAGAAAGAAAGGAGAGGTTTTATTTCTCTCCTCCAGAGCAAGCAAAGGTTTCAGATCCCCAGTGGTCACTGCAGAATATCACACTCTGTGTTGTGCATGGTTGCTCCTTTCTAATGCTACACAAGAAAAAAATCATTTTCACAAAATGCTTATAGAGGCATTAAAGCTGAGGAATATCCATAGGTCCTTATCCCAGAGCTGATCCCCATGGGGGGGGAAACATCCATCTCATGATGTTGCTGCCAGCACCTCACAGGGAAGGGTGGGACCCAACTGGGAAAGGCTCAGTTCTAAATATAGACACACACTACGCTCGGTGCTGTTTTGGAAAGTGTGGCTGAGCCATCATTCTGTTCTTCCCCTCCTCCACTGCTGCCGCAGGGTGTCAGAGGATGAAGTGTACATTACTGTGTTTCGCTTTCTTGGGTTATTTTTGGTTCAAATCCAGTGGGTTTTTCTGGGGTAGGATGTGTCCTGGTTTTAAGGTGAGGAGCAGGTCTGCTGCTGCTTGTGCTGCCATGTCGCTTAAGAAACTAAATGGATTGAAAACTATATTTTCATACTGAATCTCAAATTCTGTGTAATCTGAGCAAAAGAACAGGTTGTATTTAACAGCAGAGGCCAATGTTCCAGAAGGCAGAGGTGCTTTGTAATATTGGGAGAGGCAAACTGGGGAATTGGCACTTCGGATGTACTCTCAGTAACATTTGATTCTAAAAACTCACTTCTAAAAACAATTCCCAGGGCTCTGTGGATCTCCAAAGAGCATACTGCTGAAATCTGGTTTTACAAGGGAGATATTTCAGAGGGAAGGACTTGAACTCCTAAAGGTGTTTTGGAAAAGGTCTTGGAGAGGGCTGGGAGGGCAGAAGGCAGCAGATGGCATTGCCTGTTTTGGGGGAATGTGGCCTCATCTACATTGGCTGTGCAGGGACATCCCTGGGCAGCCAGAGATCCAGCAGGAATATGGATAACATGTCTTCTTCTAAATTAATGAGTTTCACTTGCAGTTTGAAGCAACCAACTCCTGCTTTTCAGGGTATTTCTATCAGTTGATTTGAAACTTGTAATAACCCCGGGGCTTTTTTGTATTTATTTCATTTTTAGGCAAGTGCATTTGGTAGCAGTTATGCCTAAATCAGGGCAGAGGCCCAGGAGGTGCAGATTTTTTTGAAGAACTTGATGGTTTCTGCTCCTTCCCATCTCTGCAGCTGGGGCTGCCTCAGTACAGAACCTCATTTACCACGTGCTCCTTCTGCTGTCGTGGCTGGTTTCAGCTCTGAAATGGGTTCATCTCAGCAGAAGACTTTCTGGTTTGATTTTGGAGGAAACATCTGGACATTGCAGTGGCTCCCCTGCCCCACGTGCTCTAGCTGGTTCAAAATTGCTACAGAGAAGGAGGGGGAGATGGGGAAAGGGAATTATTTTGTGATTAATTTCTTAATTGCTGAGCATCCAGATGTGGCAAAGGCTTTGTGCAGCAAGATGGATTTGTCAGCACTTTCTGCTGATGCTTTGTTTCCAGACCATGTCAGGGTTTTCTTCCTCTCTGGGCAGCCTTAGGATTTATCCACAGAAATCAGGATGCTTAGGGTATATTTTCATGATATTGGCTTTTAATGTGGAGAGTGGAGCTGAGGATTTATCAGTTCCTTACCATCTTTGTGTTCCTTTCTGCCCTGAACTGCAGCAGTAGGGATTGAGGGTGTTTCGATGACGATTGATGTCATTTCCTGGCTTCTTTATTTGCTTGGTCCATCCATCAGGTGGATCAAAATCAGGTTTGCTTTGCTGTTACCTGCTCTGCCCTTTGCAGCACGTCATTGCAGGGGAGCAGCTTGTGCAAGGTTGGCCCTGTTGGTCCCCTCCAACTTTTAAACCCCAGCACTGGTGGTTGTGAAACTTGTCACTGAGATTAATGTGGCCACATGGTATATGAGCTGCTGCTCAGGTGGATTTGGGGACTGATGACAGAGACTTTTTGAAGGTTTCAGTCACTGGGTACCAGAAGATTTTGGAATATTGCTCTGCAGAGACTTGGCCCTTGCAGCACATCAGTAATTCCTCGGTAATTATTAGCAGCGGTGAGATGATATCAGTCCTGCCATCCAGGATGGAGCTTTTGATCCGTCTGTCAGTTCTCCTCAGATTTTTGTGGCCTGTGTAATTAAAAGCACACTCAGAATAACGCTGTGTGTCGTTGCAGGAGGCGGAGGGCAGAGTGGAGGTGGGCAGCAGACCGTGCTGCCATCGTCAGCCGCTGGAACTGGCTGCAGGCGCACGTCTCGGACCTGGAGTACCGCATCCGGCAGCAGACGGACATCTACAAACAGATCAGGGCCAACAAGGTGAGCAGCAGCTGCCTCTGGGCACCCCTGCTTCTGCTTTGCCTCCTCAGAGCTCTCTCTGACACCCCAGAGTGGAAGTCTGGTGCTTTTCCCCCCTGCCTCTCTCCCAAAGCAGATTGCAAAGCTGTGACTAATTGTAACGCAATTTGGCACGGGCTGAGTGTAATTCCTGTCCCTGGTTCAATATGATAACATGAAGGGAGCAATACCTTGCTTTAGAGTCAGTCTTTGGTGCTGTTGCATGTGTGATGCTGTTCCACATCACTCAAGCCTTTCTCTTTTTCTTTGCTATATTTTTAAAACCTTCCCATTCTTTCTTTTTTTGGGAGTAGCTGAAGATGGGGATAAGAACAATTGAGACTTAGTGGAAAAGGGAGTGGCCTGTGGAGGAAGTTAGTTCTGATGCTATCTGAACAGGCTTAAAAAATTGAGTCTGTTCCATAAAACATATCATTTTTTGGTGCTGACCTTTCTCTGTGGAAGGAATGTTTTTTAGCATTGCTCTCAGATGGTGGGAGAATGGGGGACAGCAGAGAAGGGATGAGGAAGGGACTGTTATGGAGACTTGTTCAGGCATGCACATCTAAATGTCAGGCCTTGGAGGAAGGAATGTCTGGAGTTTGTGGCAAGCAGGCTCCTGGTGTTGCATCAACTGAGAGATCCTCAGGAATTCAGTCTGGCAAACGCCTTTCCAAAGATGTGTGCAGCTCTGGGGGTGGTGGGGAGAGGCTTCCAGGGGGTAGAAAGCAGAGGAGGGAGACTGGACTTTGATGCAGCTGTGCAGAAAACCAGGCTTAATTGAGTGAGTGAGGGCTCTAAATGAGTAGGTGGAAGAGCACGGCTTGTGAGCAGAATCCATTACTGGGATTAGGGCAGAAGGCTTCTGGGAAGTGGGCAAATGATTCTTCAGAAAGAATCATCTTCCTTCTGTCGTGAAGCTGATGGTGCAGCAGGGTTTTAAGTGCAAAATACAAAATAGCTGAACATTTATATGCTAAAAGTTAAGTAATGCAAGAAATGAGAAAACTCATGTAATGATGTGGAAGGTTCAGGCTTTCACCAGGTGATGACAACTCGACAGGCTCATGAAATGTCCTGATAATGGTTACAAACATCCCCTGTGTTTTTATCTAAGGTTGCAGCCTCAAGGTCTGAAAGGAGCTCCTGGCCAACAGGATCATCCTCTTTGATTTGTTCAAACCAAAACTCAACTGTGATAACCCAGTACATAAATTTAAGATAAAATATGTTGCTTAAGGTGCCAGGGGCATTCAGAGCTTGAGTGTTTTGTGTAGTGGCTGTTCTACCTGAAGAAGAAAAAAACAGAACCACGAGTATTACACACCCCATCTCTGATAGGGCTTGCTGGGGATTATTCTTGCACCCAGCTGTCGTTATCTTGATGTCATTGAGCTCTGGGATGGTTGTAAGACAGATTCTGTTTGCACCAATGAAAAACTAGAGAGCGTCTTAGAAGGGCTTGGAACAGGAATAGGAGACTGGAGAAACAACCCCCTGTGTCAGTAACACATGAGCTTGTTGGAATGGATTTGGCTTCAAATTGTACAAGGAAAACAGTTAAAGAATTTGGAAACACCTTGTTTTTTCTATCAATATAACTTAACTCCAGCTTATTTGGCCATAAGGAGGTTAAAACGTAGCTGCTGCAGGAATTCAGAGTTCTGCAGGTTCTAAAGTTCAAAGAAATTTGATTTAATTCTTTTTTAGGTTAATTACCTTTATATGTTAGAGTTTACATCTCAGTGTACCCTTCAGGAAAGACACATTGCTGTGTCTGATCAAAGCCAGGGAAGGACAAGGCAGTCAAAAATAACGCTGTGTTTTGAGGGTAAACTGCTACCTGGGTGTCTCAGCAGGAATTGTGCTCTCAGCACACTGGGATGGGCTCAGCTGGAGCCTGGTGAGATGTGGAGGAAAACACCAAATCAGGGAGCGTGTGCTCAGAGCTGCTTGTAAAATAACCTGTTTGCAGGCACTTAAAAATAGCAGGCTGCTGAGGGAAGCCTTGCAGCTCTGTCCTCTGTCCAGATAACGTGCCCAGGTTCCCCTCCAGGCTCACTTTGCTGTGACACACTGTGCAACCTCCAGAAATGTTTTCAGGTGACTGATCTGCCTGCTCTTGAACTGAGCAGCCCCTTCATAGTTCCTTGTTTGACCAGATGCAATTCATTGGGGCTTGTCTTTGTTCTGGGTTGTGTTTGTGGCTTGTTGGTTCCACTAACTCCCTAATCCCTTGCACATTTTGCCCTGCTTTGTTATAATATAGCTCAGAATATGCATAATTGCAATGATTTTATTTCATTTTGTGTTGTTCTGAGAGCAAAGTCCTGCCTTTAGATTAAGCTTCAGTTAAACAGAAACAGGACAGCATATGTTAAACCTGATAAAACAGTGCTCAGCCACTGTGCTTGGTCCCATTAAGTTTTTAGCAATGTCTTTCTTTCCTTATTGAATTTTTGTAAATATCTCTTCTTTGGGTAGTGGGGTGGGAGAGGTAGTCTGCTCAGAGTAACAAGTTTGTAGATTTTTTTTCACCCACTCAGAATTGTTTGCTTGGCTGTGGTGGTTCCACTCTGTAGGATGAGAGCAGTGGCTTGCTGCTCCAGCAGGAAGCTCCCTCTGGCTTGGCTGTCCCTGGAGCTGCTCCTGGGCAGCAGGGCAGGCATGGCAAGCAGGACAGGCAGTGCTTCAGAGGCCTGTGAGCTGGCTCCAGCCACTGTCCCTCCCTCCCTGAGTTCAGCTGAGATGTCAGGAGAAGCCAGGCAGCAGCAGCAGGGGATTGGGTTTGGCACGTGGTGGGAATTCACTTCCTGCTGTGCAGCATCGGGGTTTGGGGGGAACGATGCTTCCCTGTGGAGACCAAAGGATCTGCAGTTAATTCCTGTTCCCTCTCTTGCAGGGGCTGATAGTTCTTGGTGAAGCTTCTCCCCCTGACCCTGCAGTAGATGATTCATCCCGTCCTGTTCGAGCTGAAGTTAAGCTGGAGCCTGGGGCCGACCGCCTGGTAAGTGCCAGCAGTGGGCCTGACTGGTGCAGCTGCTTCACCTGCACCCCTTTTGGGGTGGGAAGGGTCATCCCTTAAGCTGTGGGGCAGAGGGATGCTCAAACCATGGGACTGGCCTCGTGACTCCAGGTGGGAATCACTGATCTGGGTCTGTAGCTTGCCCCCTCCTGCATTATTTTGGGGTTAATAAACAGAAGGATTTAAACACCTTTTAGAACAGAGTTCCTGGGGACACCTTTGTAATATGCATTAGCATTTTGTGAAGCTTTAAAATCCTAACTAATCCTTTCCCTCCAGCAAAAAGTACCTCAAACTGAGCAGCATGATTAGCAAAGGCTGCTAAAGATGTGGCTATTTAATATCTGCCTGAGCATTCCCCCTTGGAAAGGGCACTAATGATTGCAGTGAGATGCACTGGAAACTATGCAGAGTGCCAGGTATTTATTATTTAATGCAGAAATGTAGGACACAGACTAAAGGCTCGCTCGTTCTGCTCAGCCTTCCTGGGATTGCTTTGGATCCTGGGGGATGCATTGATGTATTAAACTGGGGGGGTTTGGAAGTTGTGGTGGAGTAGGAGGAGAAGGGTGCTCCCTGAAACTTCTGCAGGTTCTACTTGGCACTTTCTTGTGGCCACTCCTGCAGCCCTGTGTGCCTTCTTGGCCTGCTCCTGAAAGGAGTGTTTATTCCCCTTCCACAGGGACTCACACATCACTCCACACTTCCAACTTCTCTGTGACAGTGCTGGAAGTGTCACCCCTGGGCACCCAGCCCCTGGGTTTGTGCTTAATTAGGGCTGCTCATTAGGGCGGGGTGTTGAGTCAGAGCCTTGATCTGCTCCGAGCCAGAGATTACCCAGAGACATCCCAGTGCTGCGTGAGGGCTCTTACTGGAAAGGGATCTTGGGCCTTTCCTGGAGAGGTGCTTATCATTTTGGCACCCTCCAGGCCTTTTCCCCCCAAACTGGCAGAGTAAGAGACACATCTGCAACGTGGAGCAAAGGGAGGAATCCATCCTGTCTCATCCCCAGCTCCCTTGGATCTGCTCCTCTCTCAGTGCCTCCCTTGGCCAGCACCGGATCCGTGTCCTTGGGCATCAGCTTCATACGTGGGATGGGGCTGATAATCCCCAGGAGGAACTAATCCTATCACCAGTGGAGGGAAGGGCTTTGCAAATAAGGCCTGGGAATATCTTCTGGGAAATGGAAGCTCAGTAGGTGAATAAATATTTTTGCCTGAGTATGGAAATAACATGAAGCCCTGAAGACATAACTTGGCTGTTGATTTTGGTTCCTTGGATTGCTTGTCTAGTGAGGGGCTGCACTTGAAATATTTAATTAGAAGGCAATATCTAGTAACAGGTGAAGGTCTGAACCTGTCTGCTTTTGTTAGGGCTTTTTGGGAATACAGGGGACATCTCCTGTCTGCACACAGCTGCTTTGCTGCCCTGATTTGCAACAGCAGATGTGCTACAATTGATTCTTTGACACGCCTCAGGAGTCCCAGGCATCCTACGGACCTGGACTTCCAGACACAAAACACATAGAAGAGCTCAGTCAGGAGCAGGGGTGTGATCCTGGTGTGATGGATGCTGCCCTGGAGGACAGCAGGGCCTTGGGAGGTGCACCAGGAGCTGGTGTGAGAGCTCAGAAGGTGTTGGCTCTGCTCGTGTGCTGGGGTACACCCATCTCAGGGTGATAAAGGGAGCCTGGGCTGCTCCTGATAAACACACGTTAGATTGAGGCCTTGCAGCTCCTCCACAGGAAGCAGCTGAGTCCCTCTATTCCTATCTTGAGCCACCAAGACAGGGTGAGCTCTTGGAGAAGAAGTTCCTCCTTTAAGACCCTTTCTGGAGAAGAAAATGAACGATTTCAAAAGAGCTTGTGAGTCATGAGTACCCGCCCTGCTGCACCAGGGGTGCCTCTGGCAGGTGTCACGTGGAGCCTCAGCCTTGCCAAGCCTCTGGAAAGCAGAGGGAAAACATTCAGCTCCTGCATGACTTCACCTGGCTGGGGTGCTGGGTTTACCTGATGTCTCAGCTGTGATCTGATCTTGCTCCTGTGTCTTTCTGGGTGGCAGAGTTGGTCTCATTTTATCTTTGCTCCCCCATAGGAGAAACATCTCTTTTAGCAGAAGTGTAAAACCCCTGCGAAGTTCCTCAAACAGGCCCAGGCAGAAGTTGTCTGAGTTGTTAGAAATTGCCCTTCCCTGGGTGACTCAAGTCTCTGCTCTTCTGGAAACCGTTAATCCAGCACTGCCATGGCCTGGTTTTGTTGTTTATTGAGTTGGGGGGGTGCTTGCAGGGAAGATTTAATCACCACAATCCAGATGGGTTTGGGATGGAGTCAGGGCCAAGCAGGGGGCTTGGCTGACCATCTGTGTGGTGTCAGACCTCTGCTTTTGCCTTTTTTCTTGGTACTTGAACCACAACACCACTGTGTGTGCTCAAAGCGAGAGAACCCCAGCAAGAGACAGGGCAGGGAGTGTAGGAAATGCTGCACGAAGGAAGAACTTAAGTTTAACCCCAGGGAGGAGCATGTCTGACACAAAACCAGGGGGCTGCACAGATGAGGCTGAAGGTGATGAATGCCAGAGGTGGGCTGCACCAGTGTGGGGAGCAGGAATGTCACTGGTGGGAGGTACAAAGACAGTGTGTCCTTGGAGGCTTGGTGACAATCGTGCTGCTCCCTGCAGAGCCAGAGGGTTTGTGTTTCACACCTCAGGCAGAAGGGATTGGGGAGCACAGTGGTTTTTACTCAATTTTTACTCACTTTCCTCTACCGAAAAGGTGTTTCCAACTTTGTGTCTATCCAGCACTTTTAGTGTTACAGAATTGCCCTGCTCCCATCCAAACCTCACAGCCTGGCTTGACACTCATTTAAAAC
This sequence comes from Cettia cetti, assembly GCA_013401135.1. NCBI lineage: Eukaryota > Metazoa > Chordata > Aves > Passeriformes > Sylviidae > Cettia > Cettia cetti. Next base: position 34,177 of record VZUI01009180.1, read on the forward strand.
ACTCCCTGAAATGCTGTTTGGACTGTGTTTGCACAGGTAGTAAGTTAAAATGCAAATTCAGTTTTGCAAGTCAGTTCCCCTCTCCCTCCCTCCCTTTTTTCCCCCAAAGTGCTTAGGCAGGAGCTTTCAACCACATGGCTCAGAACAGAAACCAAGCTGCAGGACAGACTGCAGAGGTTTACAGGTGATGGTGAACTTGTTTGCACCATGGAGACAAAATGCTAAAATCTCCTTAAAGCTCTCAGCCTTTCATGCTCCTGGTTGCCTGAGGGGAATTAAAGTCCTTTGGATCTTGGAATGAAAGAGCTGCCGTGTATCCATCCTCTTGCTGCTCCCCAAGATCTCCTTATGTCCCTGGTCTCCTGTTCATACAGTGACTTCTGAACCCTGCTTTGAAGTCCTGTGTGGAAATCCATGGCTACAGTGCAGAATCCTCAGCTAGAACCCAGGAATAAAAATTGTGGCTATTTAAGAAGCTTTTATTAATTTATATTTTTCTCACCCTTCCTTTAGAGTGTGTCTGGATCCCAGCCCTTAGAAAACTTGGGTATTTCTACTGCAAATACTCCTGAATCCCATCCCGCCAAGCCCTGTGGAGCACCAAGACCTGTCAATGGAGTTATTAACACGTAAGCTCTTGGATATTCTGGAAGAGTTTTGCTTTTATGATCTTGGCAATGTCCCACTGGAAACCAGGCTGTAACTGGGTTGTAACTGGCTTGGTAATGGTATAGATGTTGTCTTTTTTTCAAAAAGTACAGTAGTAGATCATGCCTGGAAACATTTTGGAGGAGATTGCTTGCTTGAGGTTTTCTGCTGCATTGTTTTGCTGAAAATGGAATTAAACTGAGCTGTGTTTACATGAACAAGCCCTGCAGGCAGCTGTGCACTGAGCATGGGCTAAACTTGTTTCTTTATGAGTAGTTTTAATACATCTGCAAATTGTGTGATTCAAAAATACTAATGCCCTGCTTGCAGAATTACCTGTAACCACTGACCCACTTTATTGGAGTTATGGAGGAATCCCATTGATTTGGGGAGTAAAAACTTCCTAAATTCTTTATTTCTCCAGGCTGCTTTTGTTGAGAAAGTCTTGAAGTGGGTAAATGAAAACAAGTGAAAGACTTTCCCCGATGCTACAGGGTTGAGCCACTTGAAAACCCTTGAAAAATGTTGCACTTGCTCAGTGCCTTGAGGAGGCAGGGAAAAAGAGAGGGGTAAAGGGAAGGAGGGAGGGATGGATGGATCCTGCACTGATGTAGTGCGAGCAGATCAAGGAGCCCATGGCTGCAGCTGGAACACTGCAGGCTGTAACAGAGCCCTTTGTATCCCTGCAGCCTTTGAACTGCACAGCCTTAGACCACAGGGCTTTAATGTTTTGCATTTTTAGAAATGAAACACTTGTAGAATAGACATGAAAAGGTTCCATAGATGAGGTGCTGCTGCGCTGGGATCTGCTCAGGGCACAGGGTATTGATGCCAGGGCTGTTGCATCCTTTGTGCCTAAGAGAGGTTGATGTTAACACTGCACCTTTCTGGGGTCACTGCTGAGAGCTGGCATGGCTGGAGATCTCAAATATTCATCAGAACAAAGTTTACATCAGGGTTAAATATTTTTTCTGTAAAATTATATGTTCTCTGGCATTTAGACTCATGAAAACCTCTTGTCCTAAGATTCCCCAAACTCTCGTTCTGGAGGAGGCTGAATTCTAGGGTTAAAGCTGTTCAGGTCTGGAGTGGCTTTTGCACTGTGGCTTTCAATGCTGTTTGTCTGTTCAGAGCTTCCAAAGGTATTTTGTCAAAAGGTTCAGTCGTGGGAGAGTGGAAGATGACCTGAACTAAAAGCAAAAAATGGAGTTGGTTTAATAAAACCTGTTCTGCCATGAACTGCAAAGCTTTAAACTCAGCTCGGCAGTGTTTGCTCAGCTGTGAACCGTGAACCTGCCGGTAGTGCTGCATGAATAACTGGGGTTTTCTTCTCCTCCTGTCTTCTGGAGCAGTCTGCAGCCTGGCCTGGCAGAACACGCTCAGGGAGATGGCCAGGAAGCTGAGGAGCTCCTGCACAAGAAGCAGCGCCTGTCGCTGGTCCCCGCGGACGGGACGTGCGTGGCCGCGCGCACCCGCCCCGTCCTCAGCTGCAAGAAGCGGCGGCTCGTCCGACCCAGCACCATCATGCCCCTCTCCAAAAAGGTGAGTTGGGTGTGTGTTCTGCTCTTAAATGTTCCTGTGAAGATAGTAAAAAAAAAAAAAAACAACAGGAAGGAGAAGCAGGACAGCAGAGTTTTAAAGCCTGTTGGGAAAACAAAGGAGAAATGAAGGAGAAGGTTGTAACAGGTTGGAAGATTTTTCTTAGCTGTCACTGGGGGAGGGAAGATGCTGAACTCGTGAGTTTTCTTAAGCCACCCAGCCTGAGGTGAACTCAAGGCCAGGTAGGTCAGTGTGACACAGTCTGAACAGGAGAAAGAAGCCTTGAGAAGTCATGTATTAGGAAACCTTAACTCTGACACAGGAATTAGCAAAGCCCCAGGAACTCGCTGCTGCTGCTCAAGGGAAAACCACAGCTGTTTGCCCAGGCATACGTGGGAATGAATGCCCTGTCCCTTCCTGTTTTGGTTTCTTTATTATTATTTTTTGTACTCCTCTCCCTTATGCAGAATTCTTTCAATGGAAATACAGTTTATTGCCTGTATGAGGAAGGGCCGTGTTTAATTCTTTTTATTTTCTCTTAGGAATACCATAAACTGTCAGTTGGAAGGAAAATAGTGAGAAATGGAGGAAATAAGGATCTTTATTTGTGCATGCAGAACCATAATGGCAAAAATCTGCTTACCTTTGAGACAAAGTGTTTCAAGTCTAACTTTCCCACAAGGGTTGGGGGAGTTTTCACTCTGCGGATGTTTTAAAGAGAAGCTCCAAAAGCAGCATTTTTCTGAGCAAAATAGATTCTTGCTCAGCTGAGTCAGCTTTAGCTGATCACTTATCTGCAGTTTTATCTGGGGTATTTCTGGGAAAGCTCTGCAGTGATTACTTGCAAGATCTTTAGTGATTTAGAAGTTGATGAACTTTCTTGTGGTGGATGCTGCCTTGTGCGCTCAGTGCTTGAAGAATTGGCTGTAAATTCTGTGTCAGATCTTTGTTGTTGTCATCAAATACATTTGGTAATGGGAGATGGCTCAGAAGAGCAGTTCCAGAGATGGAAGTGCCAGAGAGCAGGGGATTTCTGAGTTCTCCTCCAGTCATTCCAGAGACAGCTGAGTCATGGCCAAGTTGTGCTCCAGAAATGCCATGTCCAGTTGCCTCCACTCTCCTGCCCAGCACAAAGTGGCTGTGGGTTAAACTTTGCACATGCATTGTGGAGTTTTTGATCTTGTAGTATTTTTATTGTTTTCTTCTCAATTTGGTGCACACATTTATAGGAATTTGTACCCAAAGCTGGGGGCAGCCCTTCAGCTCACACATTGGCAGAGTGGCAGGATTGCCTCTCTCTTTGCACAGCCATCCTGGTTAGGAAGCCCTGTGGGCTAAATCTTTATTGTTTTTTATTAATTAATTGATTCCCAGCAGTGGTACAGCCCTGCTGATTCATGCTCATTTTTGGATCCATCACAACTTCCACATCCTCTGGGCGGAACTTCCAGAAGTAGCAACGTAGCTTCTCAGTTACCCCTTCCTCCTCTTCTCTGGGCACTGCATTTGCTTCTTGCATTTGTCCTCAGTGAAATATATTTGATTTATTTTAGATAATTTCTCTTAGGAGTGGGTTTTCAGTTCTTTCCTTCAAGCAGCCCTTCCCAGTGTAGTGTCATTTGCTGTGGATATTCTCTCCCATCCTTCAAGTCATTCATGGAAAGGATTTGAGTATTTCTGACTCAGGACAGGCTCTCCTGCAGGATCCAGTTTGATCCATTCTTCCATTTTTGGTGGGGAATCAGGGTTGTTTTCTTTGTTTGGGATTTATACCCAGTTGTGTGTCTACAATGGTTTCATACAAACAAAGTCTGCATCAAGTCTATAAATCTGTGAATTGAAACTCTGTCCTGGATTAAGGAACAAGGTTGAGAACCACCTTTGTCACTCTGTCCCTGCAAGTGTCAGCTCCTGGCATATAATGATGCCTCTGACCCACTGGAACTAAAAATGGCTTTTTTCCCCCTTCTCTGACAGCAGAATTGTGCTGCCTCATGGTTTTTATAAATGAGGTTTCAACCTAGATAAAATTAAACCCTTTTAGTCAAATTTAGCACCTGTTAAACTGTCTGTGCTGGTAAGTCGTAGTTTTCAGTTGTGTTTATGCAAAGTGAAAGCATCTTGTGAGGCCAGACTAAATTAACAGGTTCTGTACAAGGTAGAGGGGAAAAAAAGGGAGGGGGATGGATGTATATATTGTATATATATGCATACATTATATGTATTATATATAATTTATACTGAATATACTATACATGTATATTATGCATAAGTATAATTTTATAAAAATATTTATAAGTGTCACATAACAGCTATCAATATAATAAATGATACAGAAATAAAATTAATGTATTATCTTTTTATTGATAAAATGTAACTGTAATATATATAACACAGGTTTGATTTTAGATATTTATATACATATACAGCATGTGTTTCTATATAGAAATGTACAAGGAACATTAAAAAGATAAAAATGCATTTGGGAGTTTTTCCATGAGCTGTCCCAGGGGGTGTGTGCAGCATCCCTGGGCTGGCTGGGTGTGACATGTCCCCATGTGTCCCTGCAGGCCCACCGTGCCAGCCTGGCACGCTGCAGCTGCGACGTGAACCCCTCCTGTGCCCTGTGTGGCACCCGCAGCCCCACCACGCTGGACATCCAGTATGATGCCCCTCTGCTGGAGCGCCTCTCCCAGCTGGACTCCTGCATCCATCCTGTCCTGTCATTCCCAGATGGTGAGCACGGGTCCTGGGGGGCTCACAGAGGGGTTTGGAGGTGCCCTGGGCTTCCAGAGGAGGTGCAGATCTGCTTGGGTACTATCAAACCTCTTCATCTGTGGGTATTTTTGAGATTAGAGCATTGGAAGGAGGGAAAGTTACACCTGAGCTCTGCTGTATTTTGGGAAGCTCGACCTGGAGCATCACTCACAGTGGGGAAGCCAAGCAGTGCCAGGGAGTCCTTCCTCTGGGGTCTTTGGGGCTCTAAACCACTTGAGAAATATTTGCTTCCATGAGTTTGTCCATCTGTATAAAATAATTTATGGGTTGGTTTGTCACAGGAAATCCTTTTGACCTCGTGAGGAATTGAAAATGATCTTCCATGGTTGGGTAGGCACAGCAAGAAGGGATGTTCCTTGGGACATTCAATTTCCTGTGTTACAGCTTCAGGGCTGATCATCATTGAGAGGAATAATTAACCAACCCTGTCCGTGGGCTGTTCACAAATTTCATGTGTAGGGACTTTTCCCAAGGGAAAAGAAGTTTCCAGAGTCTTCTTGAACTGTTGCTTTTATCAGGAGAGTTGGGCAGTGCAGGGATCACAGTGGTTCCTTCCCTTGGTGGGAGTTTGTGGCTGCTTGAGGTGTAAAATTGTGGCTGCCCCATCCTTGGAAGTGTCCAAGGCCAGGCTGGACAGAGCTTGGAGCAAGCTGGGATAATGGGAGGTGTCCCTGGCAAGCCTTTGTGGGATTTTCCTGCTGGGAGGAAGGTGTGTGGCCTGGCTTCCCCTGGGGGTGTCAGGTGGTTTGTCTGGGCTAATGTGTGTGCTTGGGTTTAAATTCCAGCTTTTCACAAACTTTCATGTGACAGTAGGAAATGCAGGGAGTGTCTGGGAGCAATTAGTGTGGCCTCTTTCATTAGCACTATATTTAAAATAGACTAAAATAGTAAATTGGTGCTATTTTTAGGTCGATCCCTCCCCTCCCAAAGACACAGCTCTGATCAGGAGTGTTCAAGGAATTTAATGAACTCCTGAAGCAGGAATTTATTTTCTGATTTTGCAGCACTTGTGATCCTCTGTAGTGCTAAATCAAATATCCTGGGAAGTGGGGAGACAACCTGTAGGGTGCTATTGCAGCAGAGGCACCAGGCAAATTATCCCATATTCTTCCCATTTTCAGAGCTCCCTGCAGCCAGCTCACAGGGTAGAAGATCCATTCTGGCTGCATGAGATTAAAAAACTTTGGATTTAAAACTAATTGGTGTAAAACTTCGAATACCTGTGCAGAAATAACCATTTTTTCCCCTACTTGTGAACTTCATTTATTCACTAATGCTTAATGCAGTTTGCTGGGGTTGATTTTTGGGATGGGACTGATTCCTATCCCGAAGAAAAGCCAGGTAAGGTGTTCAGGTGGGGAAATGACCACACCTGGTGCTGTTGGTGTGCACTGAGGGGCATCCTGTCAGCATTACCCAGGGTGCAGGGAGTGGCTGGATGTGCTCAGGGAGGATTCCTGGTGGTTGGAGCTGGGCTAGAGCTGTGAGCATGTGCTGAGTTTCACTTTGAGCTCTGGGCTCTCTGGTGCCAACCAGGATCTCTGGAGCAGTTTGCCAAGGGCAAAACTGCCAGGCACTGCAGGAGGAAAAGATCATTTATTCACAAGCAGGACACAGCCAGCAAGGCCTTTAACCCCTGTGCTTGTGCTCTGCCAGAGCTTTGTTCCCTTTTGTCCCCTTCTTTCCAGGGTGGTGTGGGGTTGGGTTTTTTTTTTTTTTTGTTGTTTTTTTTCTGGTTGGTTTGATTTCTCGCTGGGAATTTTTGGATGATGTAATAACCTTGGAGGGAGGATGAGTGCTGGGCTCACTGTGGTTGCCATCTGCCGGTCCCTGGGAGCCCTGCACTGCTTCCCGAGGAGCAGGGGGAGGAGGGATGCTGTCACTTTGCTGCCAGCAGGGCAGTGCCAAACCAGCTAAGAACTCACTTTCTGCTCACAACATTTTGTCTTGGCGTTCTCCCCCTCCCTTCAGCCTGTCCCCTCCTTCCACAGATGGTGTGGGATGTGGATTGGGAGGAGAAAGCAAAAGATGAGCAGAGAGCAGAGGCCGTTTTCCCCGAGTGTGACCATTCCAGTGGCTGGCAGCATCCCTAAAGGACTGGCCTGGGCCCCTCTGATTTTTGGGAGATGTCCCCACAAGCCAGCAGTGATGGCCAAAGAACTGCCATCACCCTGTGACTGCCCTTCCTCAGCAAGGGCTTGGGTGAGAGCTTTAACCATCAAGGTTCTTGGAGTGAAGCTGTCCTGGCTTTTTCCACCAACTCCACCAGCTCCAGCCTGTGCTCTGCCAGCTCCATCCTGTTTGCCTGCCTGGATCTGCTGGGGTTTCCAGTCCCTGAAATTGAGAAGGAAATACTGGACAGGGGTTCAGCTATCAGCCAGGAGTTCCTCCTGCCCTTGGGGTCTCTCAGGTGTGGTCACACACAACTTCCCATGGTTGAGGTGCCACATCAGGCAGATTAGCATGCTGCAGTACCTGGTTGGCTTCTGGCTTGACTTCAAATTGAGGATTTAGGCTGAATTTCTCTCTTCCAGCCCAGATTTGGTGCTGAGATACCTCAGATTCTTGGAAGTCAGATCTGAGGTAGCACCACATGAGAGACCTTCAGAGGTGAAGACACAGGAGTTTTCTGACAAAAAAAAAAAAATTCATTCTCCTGCCAGGGTATGCTTGGGCTGTGAATCCTGGGGGAATCCTTTTCACAGAGACCTGCAGATCAGAGATGTTGGGACCTATTGCAGGTCCTTCCTGAATGTGAGGAGAGTATATGGAAGCCTGGGTCTGACAGTCTCTGCTTGCACATTCATCAAGGGCTGTTCTTACTGGGGGCACTGGGACAGGATGATGGAACCACAGCTCTTCATTTCATGTTTAATTTGCATTACACCTTCTGTATCCCCCTGCAGATGTGCCGACGAGCCTGCACTTCCAGAGCATGTTGAAATCCCAGTGGCAGAACAAACCCTACGAGAAAACTAAAGCTCCCAAGAAGCTGTCACTGAAGCACAGAGCCCCCGTGCCCCCCAGCCTGGCTGACCCCGCGCGCAAGGACCGCCACAAGCTGGTCAACTCCTTCTTCACTGCGGCCAGTAAGTGCTGCCCCTGCCCCTGCCAGTCAGAGAGGAGGAGGAGGAGGAGGAGGAAGATACCCTTCAAGTCAGTGAGGCAGGGTTCTGACAGGGCTGCAGGTGAGATGTGTGCAGGTGCAGCTCAGGTTTGTAGGGACCTTCTCGTGATCCGTGTCAGCCGTGCCCACAGCAGTGCCAGCACCCCCATAGTGTGGACAATTTGTGGAGCTGGAAAACTCTGCCCGAGCCTCCTGTGCCAGCAGAAAGAGAGGTGAAAACAGGCATTTCATAGCTCTTTCTCTGTTCCCCTCCTCAGAGCGCTCCCATCAAAAAGCCCAAGCAGACAAGGCACACAGGCCGCCTTTAGACGATTTTTCGGCCGTGTCCAAGGCCGAGAGAGCGCCAGAGCGCTCTGCCCAGCCTCCTGCCTTTGACAAAAAGCGATTGCGAGACTGCTCATCTGAGAGGAGTGAAGGTAGGCCCCCAGGGGCAGGTGTCTCGGGGGGAGCTTGGGCTTTGCTGCATCCCCAGCCTCTCTGCCCCAGAGAAGGGGGCACGCACTGCTTTGGGCCGAGTCGCCACCGCAGCAATGCCTCGTGTGCTCTAAACTGCTTCTTCCCCAGGGCAGCCCCCTCGGAAGGTGCTTCTCTTTCCTGCAAAGTGCTCCTCAGCACCGGCCGTTTCTGGTGCACATGGTCCTTTCCTGTCCATCACCACCCCTTTGGGGGGGGTTGGGTATTTTTGCTAATGTTGTTGTTCATTTTCTCCCCCCTCCCTGTGCAGTGTTGAAGCATCACACGGACGTCGGTGGCCCGAGCTACCTGTCAGCAGCTGTGACCCCCACCCCTCACAGCCCCATAGCTCGGCAGCTCTCCACCTCCTCTGAGGGCTCTGCTCCCGCCAGCTCCACTTCCCAGGGCACCTCCAGCAGCGCTGTGAGTATCTGCTGCCTTCTGCAGGGGTTCTGGGCTCAGCTCCATGGTGGGGGCTCAGCTGTTGAGCAGTTTTTGGGCTGGGGAGCGCTCAGTGTTGTTCTTGCCAAGCTGGACCCATTGGTTCAGCTGCTGGGTGGGTGTTGGATATGTTTGATGTGCAGAGCCAGGCAGCTGCAATTCCAGGTTCACCACCAGCTGAGCAAGTGCTGGTGAATGTTCCCATTCCCAGCAGTCCCTTGGTTTTGGTCCACATCCACATTTTGGGTTGTGAAGCAGTGTGGGGCTGCCAGGAGAAGAGCTGAGCCCCAGCAGTGCTGCTGCCACTGGGACAGCTCCACTCGTGGCCTCGGTGTCACTGGGCTCTGAATGGACTTGGGGTCACAGGCCCAGGGCACAACAGTGGTGGTGGAGATCTTCTACCTCTACACAATGTCCAGCAGTCACTGAACTCTGACCTTCTGAGTCTCAGATCTTCTGAGACACACTCAGACTTCCACAATACTTGAGGGTGGCAGGATGTGGGACCTTCATGAGCTGTGTGAGTGAGCAGCACTGAAACTCACTCCCACTGCTCCAGGACAGGGCCATGGCACAGCTCCTCCACCAGACACCATCATCCTCCCAGGCCCACATTAGCAGAAGCCCTTCAATGAAAGATTGAACTTTGCTGAGCTCACAGGTGTCCCAGTGATGAATTTGGCTTCTGTCTGGCCATCCATTTGTTAGTTTGGGCCAAAGCCTGAGCTGGATGTGACCCGGGGACAGTGGAGCAGGACTCCTTGAACCCCCTGCTCCAGGTTTGTTGCTATGAGGTTCTGAGTCCCCACTGGGCTCCTTCACTGCAGAATTCAATTGTTCCATCACCAACTGTGACATCAGGGTGTCAGAAGAACCAAGTGGTGGTTCAGCTTGAGTGTGCTTGGTGTTTTGGAGGAGAGGACAGCCCATCTCAGCAGCTCTGACACCTCAAGAAGGCCTTCCCTTGGCTCTACACACCCACCCTGGTTTTCTCTTGCTGCTTTTCCTGTGCTTTCACAAGCTCAGTCAGAAATGCAAGATGAAGAGGTTTCCCTCCCCCAGCAAGAGGATTCCAGGCCCTGGGCTCCACACTCTGGGCTCAGGGGTGGAGCTCCTGTGTTCAAGCGTCCCAGGCAGCTGCGGGTCTGTTTGTGCTTCCCAACCAAAGGGTCAATCCTCGCTCTGGGCAGCCACACCTTGGGGATTTGGGTTTCTTTGCTGCTGGGGCAGTAGATTATGGGTTGGGAAGATGACTTGGAGCAAGCAGTAGGGCAGCTCTAGTCTCATGCAAATTGATGTTGGCTCTAAAGTGTCAGTTGGCCAGACAAGGCCATTTTGTCCTCTTTTCATCAATGACTTCCTCCCGTGACTTTCCCACATGCCAGGTCCCACATCCCTTTCTCACCTGGTTCTTCTGTTGCAGCAGCCGAGGAGGAGGAGGGGCGAGAGCTCCTTTGACATAAACAACATCGTCATCCCCATGTCCGTGGCTGCCACCACCCGTGTGGAGAAGCTGCAGTACAAGGAGATCCTCACCCCCAGGTACTGCCCCAGCCCCAGAGGGAAAGCAAAGGGCTTTGCTTCTTCCTTGGGATTAAGGGCAAGGTTGGAAAACTGATCAGCTGGAGACTGGCTAAGTTAGGGAGTCTTTTCTCTGAGGGTCCCTTGGCAATCAAAGCCAACTGCCCAGCTCAGTATCTGCTCAATTTAAACTCAGTCCTGGTTGTTTCCTTGTCTTGCTACAAAGCCAAAGGCCCCGGTGGCTTCCCAGCTCTGCAGGTGCCTGGGTTGGGTTAACCTTGGCTGTTCTGCCCCTTCCCAACTTCCCTCTGTCTTCCTCCTGGTCGTCTGTGCTCTTCCCTGGCCCATTTCAGAGCAGGGCAGGAGGGAGCCTGTGGGAGGAAGAGGAGGAAATGCTGCAGCCTCTGCTCTGATTCCTCTGCCCTTGGGAAGCTTCAGCTGTGTGGAGGTCTGGTACTTCAGACTGAGCTCCTCATGGCAGGGTGGAATTTCCCTTTCCTAAAAGTCAGTGTTGTGTGGGGAGGGGGTTGTGCAGCTGGTTCTAGCTGTGCCCTGAGTGATGCCCACGGTGGTTGTGTTGCAGCTGGCGTGAAGTTGATATCAGTGCTCTGAAAGCCAACCCTGAGGAGGACAACGAGGAGGTAAGAAGGATTTTATTTCCCAGTTAATGTGGGATGAGGCTGCTGGTAACTGAACAGTGTCTGTGGAGGGAACGAGGCAGGGACCTCAGCAGGGAACCAGCAGCTGGTGTTGGTTCCTTCCCAGAGCTGCCAGAGCTCCAGAAGTATTTGGACAATGCTCTCAGGCACAGGATGGGACTGTTGGGGTGTCTGTGCAGGGCCAGGATGATCCCTGTGGGTCCCTTCCACCTCAGGACATTCCACAATTCAACAATAAACATTTAAATTCTCACTCCACCTAGTGCTGGCTAAAACTCCACAGGTGGTTATTTTCAAGAAGAAAGCTCTGACCAAGCTCTCTGCCCTTCCCTTTCCAGGTCGAGGACTTGTCAGACTCGGCCTTTGCTGCTCGGCACGGGAAGTGTGAGGAGATGGAGCGGGCGCGGTGGCTCTGGAGCACGAGCATCCCCCCGCAGCGCCGGGGCAGCAGGTACAGCCCTGCCTGCAGGGCCACATCCCCCACACCGGGCTGCTCCTGGGAGCAGTGGTTCATTCACAGAAATGGTTGAAAGCTGATGCTGGTGTTGAAAAGTTTGTCACCATTCAGCTTGAAGAGCCCATGTGGGAGCGGGGCACAGTCTTGCTTAGGTGGGGATGAAGCTACAGCCCAGTTTGGCTGCAGACAGCTGCACCATCTGCCTTCTCAAGCATTTTTTCTGCTCCAGAGGTGTGGGAGATGCTCTGCCAGCCCAGGAGTGCTGGGGAAGGCACGGGGGTTGCAATGACATCGTTCCTGCAGGATCAGGGACACTCACTGGACTCGATTCCCTTTTTGCTGTCTCTTTATGAGTGGGTGTCTAAACCCACCACTGTTTCCAGCTGTTGATTTCATCATGAACCTGCACAAGAAGAGATTTGCTCTTCTTGATTCCATCTCTGAGGGTTTGGTTGCCTGGAGTCACTTGGTTCTGTTGCTGCCCTTGACGCTGTTTCGGTTTTGGTTCCACCCAGTCGGTGCCTGCCATTGTGGGGGTTCCTGCAGGAGCTTCTGCACGTGCAAACCTGGCCTGCATCAAACCCCACTCCTGCTGCTGCTGCTGCCATTTCCTCTGCAGCTGTGCTTCCCAGTGTTCCTGGAGAGTGGGATGTTTTGCTCGCTCTTTAGCCCATTTCTTACTTCTGAAGTCCCTTGAAGGCCCTTGCTGTTGCAGTTCATCTTGAAGAGTTGCACATGGGTTGAGAACTCAGTTGTTTCTCTGCTTGTAGGTTTTTATCTGGATTCTGTGTCAGGGCTCAGACTTCTGTAGTTCTTGGTTGAAATCTGAGGTCTCAGGCTTTCACTATGCTCCTCCCACTCCCAGTTGCTGTAATTGCTGCATTTCCAGCATTGCTGCTTCCCTGCACTCAGTCCCTGGCTGCTGCCAGGGTTCACCTGGTGTGAGGAGGGGGAAACACTTTGAAGTGTCTTGATTTCATAGGGAGCTTCTCATCATGGTGTTTGTGCAGCACTAGGAGTGTAGGAAATGTGTGGGACACAGAACCTCAGGAGAGCAGCATCAGTGATGGATCCAGACGGTGGAAATGGGACAGGGATGGGTCTGGATGAGTTTTGTCTCTGAGCTGTGGCATTCCCTGCTTGTGTTCCCATCCGGACAAAAGGATCTTGGGGTGGGATCAGGCAGCAGTGGGGGAGCACGGCTGGGCTCTCAAACCCGCTCCTGTCTCAGGTCTTACAGATCAACGGACGGACGGACGACCCCCCAGCTGGGGAACCCCTCAACTCCCCAGCCAGCATCCCCTGAGGTGGGCAACTACCACTCCCACTTGGAGGTGTCCCACACCCACTCACCACGCAGCCCCATCAGCCCCGAACTGCTCTGTGCCCCCCTGACCCCCCTGTCCCGGGACTCCCTGCGGCTCCTGTCCAGCGAGGACACGCGTTGCTCCACGCCCGAGGCCGGCCTGGACGAGCAGGTGGGTGCTGGCTGCGGCCGGGGCAGGTGCAGCACTGCAGGTGTGACCCTGCTGTGGGGAGGCAGCTTGGAACCTGCGTGAGGGCAGTGCCCGAGCGCTGGGCCAGGTGGGATCGTGGCAGTGCTTGGCTCCATCCGGAGCTGCCTCCACATCTGCTGAAGCTTCCCTGGCGCTGCTCGAGCCTGAGGCTCTGCACCACAAACAGCTCTGACCTCCGGATCCGTGCAAGGAGCGAGGAGGACAGGCAGCTTTTCCAGGGATTCTCCATGACCGGGTTCTCTTCCCCCAGGCCGTGCAGCCCTGGGAGCGCCGCACCTTCCCGCTCTCCTACGACCCCCGGACGGAGTGCGAGGACCAGCCCGACCCCCAGGACCGGTTGTCGCGCTGCACCCGCCGCACTTCGGGCAGTAAATCCTCCCGGGAATGCGATGGCACTTCGGCTTCGCCCAGCCTGGCCAGCCTCAAGAGCCGAACCCCGCTGGCCCCCCCCTCCTCCTCCTCTTCCTCCTCTTCTTCCTCCTCCTCCTCCTCCTGCTCCGCAGTCCTGCGGCCAGCGCACAGATAGAGACACACGGGGAGACATGAGCAAACCAACACACAGAACTAACTCTTGGCATTAAAGCTTCCAAAATCTGCGTTTGATATTCAAACATCCTGCCGGGAATTTTCACAGTTTTTAGTGAATTTAAGGAGTTTAGAAACTGTTTTTTGTTTTCTTTTTTTTTTTTTGTTTTCTTTTTTTTTCTTCTTCTTTTTTTTTTTCCTTTTTTTTTTTTTTTTTTTCCTTTTTTTTTTTTTTTTTTCCTTCTCCATGTTTCCTCGTCACATGAATGAGCCCCCAAGATTCCTCCCAGTGGAGTGAAGCCTCGGGAGGGGAGCAGCCCACCAGACCCCCTCCCCTTTCCTCCCTCCTTTAGGTGTATAAAACTAGAGCACAGGATTTAGCTGACTAGCAGATTTCGGGGATAGTTTTTCCCAACAAAAGGGTGTCGTTTTCTCTTAACCCACTCCCCCCCAACCCTGAAAGGTTTTAGTGGAGTGAAATTAGTGGTGAGAAGTGATGTCTTGGGATTGCAACCTTCACTGTCTGGCTGTCTTCACCTGCAGAGTGCCCACCTGCACTTCCACCCTCCTGCGTTTTCCTGCCCCCAGGTTGTAGTTCCAGGTATCCCAAGGGGGGATTCTGTCCCTCCCTGATCCTCCCTCTGCCCCAGGGGATGCCTCTCCCTTCCTTCTCGCCTGGTTTGGAGCAGCCCTGGCTGTGGCTGCATTCCCAGCAGGGGGAAAGGAGGGACCTTGTGGGTGCTCCACCCTCAGCCTGTCCTCCAGGGGTGGGAGTTGGGAAGCACCTTGTGCACATCTGGTGTGTTTCGAGGGCAGGGAGGGGAAGAGTCCCCGATGCTTTTGAGCAGAAGCAGAATTCCCGGGGCACTTTGGAAGCCCGTTGGGGCGAGGCTGTTCAGCTGGAGCAGGGCTGTGGCCCGTGCTGGAGCTCTGCCCTCTGCGGGGCTGGGCCGGGGGAGCCGTGAGCGAGGAGCCGCTCGGGGCCGGGCCAGGAGGATCCCGTAGGTGGGTTTGTGTCAGACAGGGGGAAGCAGAGAGGGAAGGATGGAGGCAGGAGGCGGCTCCTGGGGGATCATCCCGATCCCACCCGGCGTCGTCACAGCTTCGCTCCACTCCCACACCGTCCCAGCACCGGTGTCGGTTCCGTTTCATTTCTGGGGCACTCACGGTGCCCCTCCTGACAGATATTTGAGTTTGAACCCCCAGTTTGTTGTTCCTCCCCGTCCCCTCCCGCCCGGTTCCGCACCCGCCGTGATCCCGGACCCCGCACACCGTCCCCACCCGTAACGCTTCCCGGTCCTGACGGTGTGGCTCCTGGGCCCTGTCCTGTTGCTAGCATTGTGCCTGTCTTATGTATAATCACATCACCCAAAAAAAAAAAAAAAAAAAAAAAAAAACCGGAAAAAAAAAATACAAAGGACTTTTTTTTTTTTTTTTTCCATTTTGTAATCGTAAAGAAATAGTCGCTGAACTGCTTCATGGTCGGGGTTTTCACAATTTTCAACATGATCTCGTGGTTTTGGTTCTGTTCTAGTTTAAAGGATCCGTCATCGTTTCTTTAAAACAAAAACCCAACAAACAACGGCGCTACCATATCCCTCTGCAGAAGTGCTTTTCTATTTATAAGGTTGAAAATTCTGAATAACCCTTTTAGCATTATAAAAACCACACAAAAAAAAAAAACCCACCTTGTATTTTGTAAATATTTTCTTTTCCTGCTTTGAGCTGTGTAATGTCCTTGTTATATAGAAATGCTTTTCTTCCGAGAAGCTGATCTTTGTTAATGTCTTGATTCTGTTGGCAAAGCACAAATGTGCTTATAAAAAAAAAAAAAAGAAGAAAAGATTAAAAAAAAAATTAAAACGTAATAATCCATTTGATGAGTGTGAAACGCTGGGCTGGGACAGGGAAGGGGCCTTCACTGCACTCAGATCTTCTTCCCTCCTGCGTTTCAGTGGCCTCTTTTTTCCGGTGTGATGGTTTTTTGCAGCAGTTACTGTCAGCAAGAGGAGAGGTTATTTTACACTTCTGGGGTTAACTCGGTGTTGCTGGTTTCTCATCCAGGGCTGTTGTGTTTGTGGCTCCACCAGGCAGGGTCACCCCTGCCCCTCTCTGCTGCCCCAGTCCATTCTGTGGATCCCCCACCCTGCATCCCCCCCCCCGTGCAAAAGAGGTGCCAATTATCATTATCGTAGTAATGACTTTATTTCCAAATTCACTTTTACGGCAACAGTGTAAACCAGTTGTTAAACACACGATACACTATGGACACCCACAGACAGAAGCTAAGCTAGAATGATACACTGAGATCAAACCTTCCCTCCCCTCCCCGGTGCAGCGCGGGGGCACGGGGCTGCCAACACCACACAGGCTGGCACCGACCTTTGCTAACACGCAGAATTTTTTGGAGTGCAGAAATACGATTTTTTGTTTTGTTTTGTTTTGTTTTTTTTTTAATCAGTGCCGGTTTTAACCCTTTTCAGACCCAAGATGTGTGTGGAGTAAAGGAAAAGCCGGGGTCGGGGTGTCCGGCTGCTCACGGGGACCCTCAGGCGTGGGTCTGAACGCAGGGTTGGGGCAGGGGACGTGGCTCGGGCTGCTGGAGGGGACAGCGGGTGACATGGTGGATGTAAAGGGCTGTCCTGGCACCCCACAGCCCCCGGGGGGCACGACAGCTGGGGCTGAGGACAGAGTAGGAAGGGGCTGCTCACTGGAGCTCGGTGCACACAAAGGACATCCCAGCCCTGGGTGCTGGTGTCCCTCAGGGGCTGCACGGAGGGGACAGGGGTGGCACAGGAGGGGTGAGCTCAGCTACCCCATCCTGCAGCCCAAAAGGGGTAAGGAGGTGATGCTTTGAGGGCTCTCCCAACTTGCTCGTTCTACAAAGGACAAAAAGCTGCGGCGGCTCCTACAGCGCTACAGAGTCAGGGACGGAGCACAGAGTCTTACAATCATGGAGTCAAGTGAACGGAGCGAGTGACAAGCTGGACATGGTGGTGGTGCTGGACCAGCCTCTCCCCAGCAATAAAGCAGCTCCTGGGGCTGCAGAGAGAAGGGTTGGGACCCCCCCAAACCATCCCCATCCACAGCTGGGCCTGCGGCAGCCCAGCCCCACAGAGGGATGGGGGCGACAGCGGGTTTGCAGCTCCCCCAGGATGGGAGCAGGTCCTGTCCTGGCAGGAATTGCTGCTCTGCCCAGGAACAGCTGCTCTGAAGGCCTTGGTGGCACCCAGCCACCACCCCAAGGACAACCAGGGGCCCTGACCTCCCCGCCAGCCCTGTCAGACAGACCAGGATAGCAGCCCTTGCTGGGAAAGCTCGGCTTTCCCTGCAGCACAGCCTGGGGGTACAGGGGCTGTGGCCCCACCGGGCCCCCTCTGCCCTCCCACCTCCAGCTGTACCCCCAGAGCTCAGCCAGGGCCTCCGGGGGGGACAGGGCAGGACACACACGGAGCTGCACTGGTGGCACCTCGGCCTCTTTGGTTGCAGAGGGAAGGGGCAGGCGGGGACAGCCACGGGACCCCCTCGCGCTCCCTAGGGAGCCACAGGAACAAAAGCAGCCAAAGAAAGAACTCGACTGGCGGCTGTCCCCGAGTGGTGCTGGGGTGGTCAGTGCTGTGTGAGGGGTGAGACGCTGCCAACTCACACCCGGGGAGCGCCCGGAGTGGGGGTTCGGTGCCAGGGAGCAGCTGGGCTGGGGGAGCTGCTGCGCCCCCCTCGCGCCTCCCCCGCGTCCTCCCGGGGGTCTCACCGCTGCCACCGGCACAGCAGAGCCATGGAGCTGCCACCTCCGCCATCGCTGAGCTGACCTTGCAGGGAAAGAAAAAGAACAACCCGAAAATGTCACAAGCTGCACCCAAATCCAGGAGCCGTCCCAGCCCTGGAGCTGTGAGTGCCCCTCATCCAAGCCCCGGGGCAGCCCCGGCCCCCCCGGCAGACATGCGGCACCGGGCTCCTCCTGCGGCACCGGGGCCGGGCACGGCCGGAGCCGCCGAGCTCCCCGGGCCCCCGGCTGGGCTGCGGCGGAGCCGGCGTGGGGCAGCTCAAAACTACTTACAGCATTTATTTTTTTTTTTAACACATGCTCGTTTATGAAAACAATCACCCTGGCACGGTCCAAGCATATACAGACAAATCTACTCTACGACACGAGGGGCTGCCAAAGGAATGGGGAAAAGCCTCTACTCATCCACTCAGCGGTTCCAGCACAGCCACGGAGAGGGGAACGGCCGCCCGGGGCCCCTCGGAGCGGGCACCCGGCGTCGCCTGAACTCCAGCTGCCGGAGCTGAGAGCGGGTTAGGGGGTACCTGGCCGTTATCTTCATACACATCTCGGCTTTCGGAAATAAAAACAAAAGGTTTCTTTCCAAATCGGCAGGCAAATTTAACGCGGGGAGGGGAGGGCGCCTCCCCGCAGCCCTGGCTGCGCACCCAGGACGCGTCCGGCCCGCGGGCCAGCCCGGCCAGCGGCAGGGCACGAGCTGGGCAAGGTCACAGCCCCTTCCCGGGAGGGCCACCCGCTGCCCTGTGCTGGTGTGGGGTGCTCGGGTCAGCGTCGTGCTGTGGCCGCCCCTCGGGCCCCCTCCCCGCCTTCCCGGGTGGCCCCGGGCGGGGCTGGGACAGCGAGGGACGCGGCAGGAGCAGGGGACAGGGATGGGGACGGGCTGTGCGCTCCGAGGAGCAGGGGGAGAGGAGGTTTTGTACCTCATAGTGTCACTGATTTTGAAGTCCTGGAGCTAGAGCTGAATGAACAGTAAAAGCAGGTTAAATCATTAACCAGTTAGGGACGGGGAAGCAGCTGTAAAAGGAACAGAGGAAGAAGGCCAGATTATTATTTTTGTTTCTTTTCTTTTTTTTTTTTTTTTGTTTCCTTTCCTTGTCTTCTCTCCTGGTGGCCGCCGTGCTGCGATCACAAGCCCTGCTTGGCCAGCGAGGCGGACACCTCGTCGGCTAGCGTGGCCAGCTGGGGGGAGTCCACCAGGTTGATGCTGCCAGTGGAGGAGACGTTGCTAAGGCGGCGTGGGGAGGCATCTCCGGAGATGGTTGGGGACTTGTAGACGATTTCGGCGCCGTGGTCGGTCTTGGCTTTGGCGTTCTCGCGGAAGGTCAGCTTGTGAGTCTCAATCTGTGAGGCAGAGGAGGGCGGTCAGGGGGGCAGGGACAGGGGGACCTGCAGGTGTCCACTCAGGTGTGGCTGCTGAGAGGTGGGAGCAGAGCTCAGAGCAGTGAAGAGGTGTCCCCAGTCCTCAGGCACATCCCAGGCACCAGAGGGGACTGCAGGAGCTCAGAGCAGTGAAGAGGTGCCCCCAGTCCTCAGGCACATCCCAGGGGACAGCAGGATCTGAGCATCTGCCAAATCCTCCCCAGGTGAGGTCCTGAGGGCACAACCTGGGCTGCTCCCATTCCCCTGGCAGAGATGATGGGGGATGTGGCACATGAAGCTTCCCCCTTAGCCCATGAGCTGCTCCCAGGAGCCAAACCCCTCTCCCGGTGAACTGGATCTGGTTTGCTACTTACAGGTGCCCTCCCCAGCCGAGTGCAGGGCTGGGGGCTGGCTCTCCGTGGGGGTGAGTGGCTCCAGCACCAGGGCCTGGAGCCCAGCGGGGTCTGGGCTCGGGGTCCAGCTCTTGTCTTCCTTGCCTTTCTCTCTCTACAGGTGAAAAAACCCGCCCAGGGCAGTGGGGGGGGGGGGGGCAAAAAA
>VZUI01009193.1:0-47545 GCA_013401135.1 Cettia cetti
TAGCTATTTTCTATCCTTTTTTTTTCTCTCCCCTGTCCCACTGGAAAGGGAAGTGATAGAGCAACTTGGTGAGCACTCGGCATCCAACCAAGGTCAACACTACAGTTATTTTTGGCACCCAAAGCAGAGCATGAGGGAGGAAGCAAAAAGACAGTAGTGGGTTCACCCTGGATGGATTCCAGGCAGCAGCCACCACAGCAGCCCTCTCACTCGCTTTTGCAGCTGGGGAGAGAAAATATAGTGAAGGGTTCACAAGCTGAGATAAAGTCTGGGAAGGATCACTCATCAAATACTGTCACAGGCAAAACAAGCTCAAATTAGAGATGTGAAATGAATTTATTATGAATAAGGTCAGAACAGGATAATGAGAAGTAAAATAAGACCCTAAAAACACCTTCCTCCCACCCCTCCCTCCTTCTAGCACTACCTCCTCCCCCAGTGGCACAAGGAGACTGGGAATGGAGGTTATGGCCAGTTCATCACCTGAGGCTTCTCCCTCTGCTCACAGAGAGGTGTCCTTCACCTGCTCCACCATGGGATCTCTCCCACAGGAGACAGTTCTCCATGAAGTTGCCCAATGTCCAAATGATTATGACTCTCTGGGATCTGCTGTTTAGCTGGTTCTCACCCCACGTCCCAACCCACTCATCCAGTCCACACTTCCTGAGTTTGCCTACGAGGATGTTGTGACAGCCAGTGTCAAAAGCCTTGCTGAAGTCGAGGTAGACAAAATCCACTTCTCTCATCCATCCAGGAAGTGTTTTCATCAAAGAAGGTAATTTTGTACACCAGGCAAGATTTTCCTTTAGTGAATCCATGCTGACTACTCCTGATCATCTTCTTGTCATCCATGTGGATAGAGATGAGGTAATCCATCACCTTCCCAGAGACTGAGGTGAGGAACTGGAATTACACGCAATATCTGGTAATGCAAATACTCCATAATTAATGTGATCATTGCTTATCTTCAAGTTAGAATATTAGTCCATACATGTGGAAGAAGTTGTGTCTAGAAGTTGTGTCATTTCCATTTTCTTCTTTAAAAGAGGCATTAGATTGTTATCTTTCTTTTCTCAAACATCTCCCTTTTGCCTGCTAGAAAGCCTTTCTGTAAAATGTGAAGATTACAATGAGTTAATGAGTTAATTTGTCCCAGTGGTTATCAAAATGTGATTTGTGTCTCCTTAAGCCTCTAAAGTTAAAACTACCTAGATATTCTTTTTTAAACTTTGGGAAATATATGTCTTAAATCTTCAAAACATAAAGGAGTATAACAGCTGTCAGGCTAATTCTAGAAATATGTCCAGATTCTCTGTTAATATTATGGATTTGCACACAGGCCTATAGCCTAAACATTACATGTAGAACTGTCTTTTTAAACAGTGTGTATCTCATTCAAATAACCACCTTCAGTTTCTCTAAAAGATGACGGATAGAAAGGAAATTAGTTACTTTTGAGACATAAGTAAAACGAAAAGAAGACCTCCTCAGATTTCACTTTCTATTTATTGCCAAAGTACAATACCTCAGTGCAAGCACTAATCAAATGCTATTCATAAAGTGAAATATTACCTTTGATTGCTCTACCAGAGGAATGAGAACTTCTCCAATTTCTGGGTTGTAGATGCATTATACTGAGTGCAAGAATAGAGGTCTAATGATAAACTCTTGCACCTTAACAAAAAAAATATTCCAACACTGCTGGGATGTCTCAAACTTTCTCCAGGTAGTATGTCATCCCTAAAAAGGCTAAGAGGAAGGTAATTACATCACCTGTCCCTAGGGCACAAGACCCAGGCTCTATTTATTTAGAATCATCTTTATTAGAAAAATAACAGTATTCTTTAGTTTATGTAAGAGTTTAAAAACCCAAACAATTGAGGAATGGAAGCAACTGGAAGAAAACCTAAGAGAAGAAAAGAATTTTCATTTACAATATGTTTCTTTCTGTATTAAGTTCTGTACCTTATCTATCCTGTGAGACAGAAACTAGACTTCTCCATCTTTGATATGGAGAACACTGATAATTATTTTTCACATGTTATTTAAAGATGGACACCCTTCATGCAGCAGAGAGCAGTGATGAGAACATTACCTGTTTGTTCTTCCCCTGCACAGGAACTTCCATTTTTTTTTTTTTACTTATTGTTTATAAAACTACCCATCTTTTATAACTGGTGGCAGTGTTTCACATAGTAACATTGTCATTTTTAGTTATAAGCTTCCTATTTTGATAGGTAGACAAACAAGCATTCATTTTCTTAAAGCCCATTTCAAAAAGTATAATAAAAAATAATATATCTTAACAGTGTTACAATTTTAGGATCACCTGACTGGACTCATTTCCTTACTGGTACTATCACAAAGACAAAAAGAGAAGCAACACATTGTGAAAACAGGGATTAGGTGCTTAGAAGAAGGACCTTCCTCTTTAATATTTTAGGAAAACTCATCACAATAAATGTTTTGAAAACACCAGTTATTCACAATTGAAATTACTGTCTTTTCTTGACCTCAATGTCTGGCAATAAGCAAGCTTATCTGATGACATACGAAGAAAAATAAACTTTTTCTCTGAAATTATATAAAATAAAAAATACTGCAACAGGGAGACATAAATTCAGTTAAAAGAATTTTCTTACAAGTGCTGATTTTGTAAGTATAAAACTTGGTTAAAACATAAAATGACATTTTCATTAAACTAGTAATTTCATTTTAGATAGACTAAGTACTTTTAATTAATTAGCATAATATTTGAAGACATTCAAATGAGGACTTCACTGAAAGAATTATGAAAGTAGCATTCAGTTGTCTGGATTTAGGAGATGCACTCCTACTCATTCTGAATAGCAACAGAGTAATTGGAAGTGGTGCCTTATGAAGATATCTTCACAGAATGAAGAAAAAGCAGGAAGGGATCAGTTCTGTGAAAGACCTAAAATAATCACAATTTGAGTACATGTTTATCTTCATCTTATTCATGGATCTATTTATATAACTGAGAGAATACCAAGCTTCAGTTTCAAATTCAGGAGGTATAGGGAAAAGTAGTCAGCATATTCACAAAACTTAAACCCTCCTTGTCATAAAAAGCCGCTTGTTTTCTTTGAACTGTCATTTCAGGGAGCATCAACACATATTCGCCCTCTCAAAATGAAATTCAGGACACCAATTGCAAATGTTCTTTTAAGAAAATGTCTTGGAATTTGCTGGAAGTTTATCCCTATCTTTCTCACTTTGTTTGCGTACTATTCCAATTTCTTCCACATAATCTCTGTATTTTCTTCCCAAAATCCTTTATGGGGGAGGCTAGTCAATGTGAGATTAAGGCTTTGGAATCTCTGCATAACCCGACATATAAAAACAGCCGATTGGCATCCTCCTATATCTGAATTAAAATGTAATGATGCCCTAAGATTGCAGCTTTTATATTTTTCAGACCCTGTACTGCATTAGTGTATACATCTGAACGGCACACAGAGTTTTTAGTAAGCTCTCTTCATATTTTGGTCAGACAAAAAAACCCTTCTAAGCCTGAGAACCAAGGACACCCTCTGCCTCAGGCCCAAAAGGGATAAACAAATGTGAATCGGGGCAGAGAAAAGCAAACAAGGGGTATATGACTTCATTACCTGAAGCTATAATTGGACAATTACCTCTGATATGCAAATAGACCAAACTTATATCTTTTTGAAAGACTCGTGATCATTGTCTATCTTGGCCGTAGTCTCTGGAAGGCCTTTGCAATGCCTAAGGTGTATGAATTGAAAGCCTTTATTAAATACACACTTTCTTCTCTTTACTCTGTCTAGCCTCTGTTCTAGGTAGCCACTCCAAGGCATCAATCCAATGCATCTCTCAAGCTTTAATTACTCACAGTTCTTCATCACTTCACTGAAAAAAATTATTCTGGTAACATCAACAATTTATTGTTTAAGGATGAAGTATCTGCATCATTGCATTAGAAATTTGAGTCAAAAATAGCCTCACAAAAATACACTGTCAGCAGTCCATTCTCCAGAGAAGAATCACAGCTTCTTTAGTCCTGACTTTGTTGTTACTATCTAATATTGAGAGAGATTCTCTTTGTTTTCCCACTACAGAAATATAAAGGTAAGTAGTCATGTGTGACTCCTTCAGTACTTCCAAGCAACTAAAGAAGTAAAATCAATACTAGTATTGCAAAAACTTTTTGTACATACTTTCCCTGAGAGCAAATAAGGTTAGCTAGCGTAACCAGTTTTCTGCATACTTGAACAATCACAAAAAGAAGACACACTTGTGCACAAAACCAAAACAGAACAAAAAAAAAAAAAAAAAAAAAAAAAAAAAAAAAAAAAAAAAAACCACAAAAAGCACACAGACTGGCCTGCTTCACTTCCCATTCAACTGTTTTTCACAGTTCACTCTGAGTTAGTGTCCTATTTCTTCTTTAATCCAGAAAAAATTAATGCATAGAGGAAGTAAAGAGGAGACATACAGAAAGAACAATAATTGCAATGGAAGAAGTAAGGAAACAATAGAGAAATTTTGTAAAAGAAGACTAAATTAGTGGAAGATAGATATGTCAATCAGAATAAAAGCAGAAGCTATGACACTGTAGTAGCTAAGGGGTCTTTGCAGCAGCAGAACTACATTGAGCTATTCTCAGCTTGGATATTCTAAGTCAGGAGATGCAAACAAGCACTAGTTTCTCAGGAATCTTGTAAGATGCAAACACATGCTTTAAGGCATGTAATTGTCTATATCTTAATAAGCCCATGTGTTTATGGAGCTAAAAAGAAAGCATATGAAGCATCCTGAAGCATTTCATTCTTTTCTAGGCAAGCTAGAATTTGTATTTTCCCCTGAGCAGAGTGTAATACTTTGCAAGGCGATTAAGACTTTTTTTACAAGATCTCAGTGGCCTTGCCACAGTAATTTATTTAAAATTCCTAACTCAAAACCTGAATCCAGATTTAGAGAAGGTAAGTAATATCAAATGCAATTATGATCCTACTGTGAAAATGAGAGAAATATTGTCCATTAGACTAAATCTTTAATCTTTCCACCACTGGAATTAGTTTTTCTCCGTAACTCAATTACAGATTTTTAAGTGAAATAATGTTCAGATTCTGCAAGAAGTCATATATCCTTTCTGATTCCTGACACCCATCTCATACTTGTTCTTAAATGTTCCCATTTATATGGCTTCTAGCTTGGAAATTGTAATTTGATTACTACACCATTCATTGATTTTCAAAACTACACACTCAAGTAATCTCTACATACATAAATTCATAATTAATGACAAAATTATTTAAAGTGAGTATCAAAATCTCCATAATGGAAAGGATGCCTTGTGGGCACTTGTACAAAGGTGCAGTTTTTCTGATCAAGTGAAGTGCTTAAGAGCAGGCACACAGAATGTTTTTATTAGAATTGCTTTATACTTCAAATACATATTGCTGCAAACCATAGAAAATAATTTCTTTTAAGAATTATTTTCAGTTGCTTTTTAGTAGTTGACTAATGTTTATTCCTCTTTTTTATTTTTTTTTTTTCCTTCATATCCATGTGCCCAATCAGGAAGGTCTCAATTCCTGTACTACTTTAGGCAATTGCTGCAACTACACCCTTCTAAAACCATCAATCTGATGGCCAAGTTAATCAGCTGTTCACAATGTGTGAACTGGCACTGCTTTCTGAGTTTTCTCTGTGTGTTTTTTCCCATAAAGGGCTTTACCAGGACAGAGAAATAGAGGCCAGGTACAGCAGTGAAAAATGGAGACACAGTGTCAAGAGAAGAGGAGTATGGCCATGGGAACTTAAGAAAGGAGGCACTGGTTTGTGCCCATAGCTATAAAACATCTACTAATGATTGAAGGGCTTTTGTTGTGGTTTTTTTCTTTTTGTGTTTCTTAAAGAACAAAACCAGAAGCAGTCAAAAGAAATTCTCAGTGTACCAAAGAACAAATAAAGAATATATAAAAAAGTAAAAGGCATAAAATTCTCATATAACCTGGAGCTATAGACCAATGAAGTACTAGAAAGCTGTAAAAACATGTTAGGAAACATAAAAGTGACTCCAAGTATAAGCCAAGTATGTAAGAAAAAAATCACAACCATAGGACACATCATATTCCTCACAATAAAGTACTCCAGAGACTGTTGACCTACTGTGTCACCCTTTCCAGCAGTTTGAAGCTACCAACAAGCTACTGAAACATGCCATATTTTCATAATTGCTAAATATCTGCTTTTATTTACGTGCCTGTCTCCATTTCTATTTCAATGTAGCCAATACAGGTATCATATTAAAAATAACTTCTGTCACTGAAATTCATCTACATTTAAAGGCAAAGTTTCTAACAGCTTACCACATGAAATATTTTCAGCTGATACCTTACATAAATAGCGATAGATAGATTTCTCCCTTGAGGAAAAACCTTGAAGGATTTTATTTCACTTTGTTCACAGCTTCATAAAACATAGTATTGCCTAACTTATACAAATCCCTAGTCCTGTATTTCTTAAAATTAAAAAAAAGCATAGGAACATCTTCACTTTGAGCAACCTGGTCTAGGGAAGGCATCTCTGCCCAGAGTAGGGGGATTGGAACCAGAGCACATTTAAACTCCCTTCCAACCCAAACAATTCCATGATTCTATTATTGGAAGTTGTGTTTGATTAACAATGAGTAGGTATGGTATGCTAAGAGGCAAAATTTCTCTTTGCAAGTGCTTTCAGCTGCCCAGTAGCAGAATGTACATGAAACAGTTAAGGTACAGCAAATAGCTCCTGTACTCCTGGGGCACTTTTGAGTTCTGCAAATACTGCTACAAATAACCTTACTGAAAAGTCAGAGAGAGAACGCTCAATACATCTTTTCACCTTATGAAAAATAATTTCATTTTATTCTCCCCAAAAGAAAGAGGGTGTATTTTTTTCTTTCTTAGAAATGCTATTTCTGTCTAGACAAATGCTAGTGTCATGATAAACAAAAGAAAATAAAAGCAAAATTACTACTCAAGAATAGAAAAAATATTCTACTTATTTGAAATGCTTCTTTTTGCTAACTGCTTAATGTCAGTATGTAGCATGTTGGGCTTAAAATAAAATCATTATAGTAAAAAGATATTATATCAGTTCGAGGAAAATCAGAATTCTTAGGTGTTTTACAGGTGAAGCACATATTTTCAGAGGGAGATAGAATGAAAAAGAAAAATATAGTATTTAAGAAAATTTCAGATTAAGTAAAAACCATTCGCAATTTCCTGTGCAAGTGCCACCAAGATGACAATTTCAAATATATTCCAATTTTTACATTTTATTTTGAGAAATATCCTTCATATGCTACCCCAAGAGAAAGAAAAGGTCATTGAATCATAAGGTACATTCAGAATCTTATATAGTGCAAAATGACTCCTTTGTGTAGAGTTTTATAAGAAACTCACTCTACTCCATTTCCTTTTACTCAAGGTAAACATTTTTTTTTTTCAGCTTTACTTTTAGGTTAGATGTACTTGGCTTCTGAGTATTTTAGTTAACTTCTGAACATGCTGCAACTTCTTCTTAGGAGATAGGACTCACATGAAAATGAACGCTTGTTGTATTCAGGTTTATCTTGTCTTCAGAATTAGAGTGGGAAGGATTATTCCAGCCACATGAGCCAAGCAAAGGAACAACAGTTCCTCTGCAGCTGGGTTGTGGTTTAATGGCAAGGAGCTCTGGGAAGGGCATCCAACCAAGCATCCTGATATTGCAGTGTCCGAGTCCACTGACGATGATCCCTTTCTGTCATGCCAGGAGTGCAGCTGTCAGAGTCAACCAGGACATGCAGTCAGCACAGAAAAGGGCCAGAAGCTCAGCAGAGGGTTGTGACCCCATCCTGGACAACAGCAGTGACTTGGCACAGTGTACAGTCCCCAGTACCAACCCTGAAGAAACAGCCCCTGGCCCATCAGAGGCCTCCTCCCAGTGTGAGCTCCTAAGGGAAAACACACATCTGGGGCTGGAGGTTTGCCTGGTGCCCCTCGCTGGGTCTGGAATGAGGGAGGGAGACTCCTCTCCTGTGGGAAGTATGTGCTGCTAGAAATTGTTCCATCAAAGTAACAAACTCCAGGAGGAGACAGTGGTCTGTGCAGCATCTCAGATGTAAAAAAGGAGAATGGCTGAAAGAAATGTAGTGGATATTGTTTATCTGGAGTTTAGCAAGGCTTTCAACACCATCTTCCATAATGTTTTTATGGAGAAGTAGATCAAGTATGAATAAGAGAATCTGAAGAGCTGTTGAACTCAAAGTGCTGTCAGCAGCACAAAGTTCAGCTGGAGGCCTGTAACTAGTGCTCTACTCCAAGGACACAAGGGCCAGTATTTTTCAGTGTCTTCACTGGTGACCTTCTGTATGACTGCACTAGGTGAGCCCTCAGCAAGTTTGCAGATTACACAAAACTAGATCCTAAAAACAAACTTTGCACTACAGTAATGAAAGGGTCAAATTACATACCAGATCATTATTAACTTTTGGGTCCTGTGTTATTTCAACATAGGCACGCTTTTTTTTCCTTTACCCATGGAATGTATATGTGCACTGCAACACAATTTTATCTGTTATGGGTGCACTGCATCTTGATCAGCAAAGGAATTCACAATCAAATTATCCCTAGAAAAATATTGTCATTAAGACTTTTTCTTACTCCTACGTCTTGAAAAGATTAAATTGAAGAGTAAAAACTTTGAAATAATATTGATTAATACGTATTTTCCAACTAATCCCATCTACCTAATTGTTTTCCTAATAACATAGACTATCAGTAGGGTTTTATCCACTTTCAATCTTTCCAGTTTCTTTTTCTTCTGAAAAAATCTACACATGCTTTGAAATCTAACATGCCTTCTTTTAAGTCCCGTCATGCAATTACTGTTTCATGATTTGAAGGTGTAATAGGACATATATATCTGCTTATCACCCAAGAACTTAATTTTTTTCTCTTTTATTCTCTACTCTACAAATGTATGACCAAGAGTGAGAAACAAAAAATTATAGAGAAATAAATTAAATATGAGGCCTGAAACAAAATTATTTGTTTCTAACATGAGAAAATAACAACTAAATTTACCCAAGAATTAGAAAGGAGGGGATTAAAGGAAAATAAGTCATGGTTCAGACCCAGCCAGCAATTAAACCACACAGACAATGGGCTGGAGGAAAGAATGTGAAGCCTAAAAATAAGAAAACTCATGAGCTAAAACCAGTATAATAATGATAATAAATGGAAACCAAGAAAGAAAAAATTACGCAAATGAAAAACAATTTTTCATTATCAACTGACCAATGTTCAGCCTGTTCCCAAGCACTTCTCCCCACTGGCTACCTTTCCTCTTAGTTTATATGCCTGTCATATGGCATGGAATATCCTTTTGATCAAATGGAGTCAGCTGTCCAGCTGTGTCTTTTCCCAAATCCTTATTCACAGGACATCCACTCACTGCCAGGGCAGGATGAGCAAGTGAAAAGTGTGACTTAGTGTAAGCACTGCTCAGTAACAACTAAAAATCCATTTTTCATCAACATTATTCTCATCCTAACTCTGAAACACAGCACAACTTGCTAGGAAGAAAATTTACTCAATCCCAGCTGAAACCAGGGGAGAAAGAAAAACAATCATCCTTTTGTTTGTGGCGATGTTGTTATGGTTTCGCTTGGTTTGGTGCTAGGCTTCAGCAGTGCCTTTAAGAAAGGCTGTTTAAACTGGAAGTTTGAAGTAGAAAAGATAAATAATGGTGGTTTTCTCTGGCAGCACACTAGGGGTGTTTATCACTACCATTTCAACTGCTGTTGTGGACAGACTTGTGTTTTTGTATATGAAAGAGCAGAGGAGGAAGAAGAGGCTACAACATTCAGATTTATGCACTTGAAGTGTAATTTTAAGACATCTCAGTTTGCTGAGTTTCGTAGAATTTTTTTCTAAGCTGACCAAATTCACTAAATGAAAAATCATATATAATGTGATTTAAAGGGAAATAAAGATATGAAGAGAACATCTCAGTGAGATAAGATATGAAGGGTATTTAAAAGCTCAGAGCAGCTGGTAATGAACACTACAGTATGAGTCAATCCTTCTATAGCAAGGAGTGATATATTGTTCAGTTATTTATGATCTTTTTAACTTTAGGCTTTAACTACACAGAAAAAAAGTATCATGTTAGTCATATTACCTAGGTAAAAATTAATTATATGACAGGTAACCTTCAGCAGTATCAGGATGCTCAATAGCATTTTTTTTTCAAAACTCTAAAACCACCCCAAAAATTTTAAACTTCTTCCTACACCCCTTCATATTCCTGTCACTTTGTGTTATAAGCCATTAGAGAAACCATAGTCCTATGTAGGGTGCATTTCTAGGGATTACCAATATGAATTATTTAAACTCCTTAGCCAGTAGCCGCCACAATTATGGCTTCATGCACATCCATGGTTGCAGAGACTCTGTGCAGTCCTACTGTTGGAAGAGGAAATGAAATAGGAGAGGATGGACTTCAAAATGCTCACAGGGACTCAGGGACTGTGAATTCTTCCTTTAACTCTACTGTCAAAGTCAGCCTTTCAACCTCTCCTACATTTATTCCAAATTTAAAGTTTGTCTTCAAGGACTAAAGAGCAAATCTTGCTGGTACAACCTTTATGAAGTCTGCATATATAAACTTCCTTAAACACATTTAACAATCATATATCTGAAAACAAATTGGATTTTTAAATTATTATTATTATTGTTGTTCCTTTTTCT
Source organism: Cettia cetti (assembly GCA_013401135.1). Classification (NCBI taxonomy): domain Eukaryota; kingdom Metazoa; phylum Chordata; class Aves; order Passeriformes; family Sylviidae; genus Cettia; species Cettia cetti. The sequence goes on from VZUI01009193.1 coordinate 10,770, forward strand.
AACCACTAAAGCTATGAACTCCAAATATAACTGCTAAATGTATTCTGTGAATAATTGCAATGTGTTGCATTTCTGGAATGCTAAATTTGCACTGACAAGATCAGCCTAATCAAACACATATTTAGGGCCAAAAATAGCCTTGTTTTCAAAACAAAACCTAAAAAATCTGTTATCAAAGACTTCAGAATGTTCAGCTGAAATAGAGGTTTAAGACAGTGAAAACAGAGTTTGCTAGAAAGGTTGAAGAAATTCTAAAAGGTATGAATATATCAAACCGTGTCTATAGAATGCTGCTGAAAACATCAATAAAAGAAATAACATACCAAGCTTTCATACATAAATGACTCAAGGTTTTAATTTTCTCCCTTTTGAGTCGTTCCACTATGGGGCTTTTTTTGTTTGCTTGTTCTTCTGTTCCTGATTATTCTGAGCAATAGACTATACAGAGCACCAGGTCTTTTCTCAGGCCACATGTGCTGCTTGGATGAATCTGTATAGACATGTATTCTAGGTCTGACACTTACAGGTTCCTTCTCTAAGATACTCTTCATGTCATTATTTTCCTCATCAGGAAGAAATAGAATTTTTTTTCACTGAGGTTTTTAAAAAATATATGTCTGGATTACTTAATTACAAATGTCTCTGTCATGAATGCAAATAATTTCAAATCATAATTTTTGTGGGCATAGATACTTGGACTAAAACACAGTGCTTCTTAGCTTCACCCATATCAATGGTTCAGGTGAAACCTATTATAGTAGGATTGTAATTTATAATCATTAACAAGAATTAAGTTGTGGTGACGCGGGCAGGAACTGGACCGGACTGCTGTGGTAGTTATTTTCTTTAATGAAGCATCAGTCTCATCACAGAGGTAAAGGCAAAGCAGCAGCTCACAGCACTCATGTAGCAGCCAGCAGTAGCAGCAACAGCAGTCCCCAGTAGCCCACGGTAGCCCCCACAGTAGCCACCAATTTTTTCTGTTACAAAGCATCTTAAGGACTTTTCAGCCAATAGTATATTACTAAAACTTACAGACAGTTGTTTTAACCAATCAATTATAGCACACGTACACCTATTTCAAACAATAGTCATTTGTATGATTCTCTGTTAACAATACACAATACCCTTATTAAGCTTAAGACCTTCTACTATCTTGTAAAGCATATATTTTCTGCAGTGTTACAGTTTATTCAAGCCAAACCTAAAAACTCGGCCTTTGTTTTCCATGTCCTTGTTCACTATACTGTTATATACTACTGTATCCTTCCTAGCTCCAAACTTTTCTCACTTGCTGCAGATTCTGAGATCTCAGCTTTTTTCTGTTTAAAGCCTGCTTTCTCAGCTCCTAAATATCCTTTTTTGCTTTTAGTATTTCCCACATTAAGTCACTGCTGTCGATCTTAAGAGAAGTCATGGGTTCAATAATTCCTGGAGATATCAATTTTGTCCTACTCGTATAAGTATCCCCTCTCTCCCACAGAAAACAAAGTACTGTTCTGAAATATTTCTGTTATGGTTAGTCTCTCTATATTAAAAAACCCCCTCATCTGTGATTTGTTTGTTTGTGGTATTTTTAAATTAGTAAAAGTGTATAATTCAGCTTCTGTATTACTTTGACTAGAATTCAGCTGGGAATAACATTGAGAAATTAATAACAGAACTTGTCTATTTTTCACTCTCTGGAATTCTGCTTCTCTCTATCTAATTTGTCCCACTAATCCAATGTTGTACTACCTAGAATATTTCTGATCTCATAAATATCACAAGCCATGGCTCCTTTGCTTCATCACACAGAAATATGTTTAAGAGATGCTGGGACAGAAACGGTTTCTGAAATTATGAATCACTTTCAGCTTTTGTTACTTTCCATTTCTCATTCTTACTCTTCCTTCCCCCTTTAAATAATTTCTCTTCGCTATTTATATCCTTCTATTATTTTAAATTGCTTCAACATATCCTTCTACCAGTCATCATTTAGAAAAAAATTGACAATATTTGAGACCCATCTCTTGATCACCTCAAATTATTAAACTGTTTTTTCAAGTTTGTTAGTAACCTTGTCTCTCAAAGAATTACATGTGCTCTCAAAAGACCAGTGAAACTCCTTTAGGAGCTGTCTTCATGATTTAATCATGGTAGTTTCCTAAAAGGAATATATGAGGAGTACTCATAAGTCAAATGTTCTAGTTCTATAAGGAACTAGTCACAAATGTGAAACCTTGAAAAAGTTATTTACAAATGTAGTCTTTTTAGAAGAAGAAAAAAAAAAACAAACCAAAAAAACCCACAAAAAAAACCAAAAAAAAACCAAAAAACCAAACAAAAAGCAGTACTTAGGAACCTTGATTAACTGATAAACCAATTATCTACCAATTTCTTCCAAGAGAAGTAAGTTACAAACAGAGATTTTAATTTTTCTCTTTTTTTTTTTTCTGAAGTTGTTTGAATGTTAACAGTGGTAGAAATGGAATCTACCCAAGTTTTCACAGACAAATGTCAAGGTTTTAGAACTATTGCACTGCTAACATGACAAACTCCTTTTGTTTTATGATGAGGTAATTGTTCCATATTGAAATTCCTAAATAGAGCCTGTCTCTGGTGTGTCTATGATTCCAGTATAGAAACACAAGAATATTACTGTTTAATTTATGCCAAGTTCCCATTTTATTTTGTTCCATACTAACACATTTTTATTTATTGAATGCTTAGATAATCTTCAAATTGTTTCTGTTTCTCCTTAGTTTTCGTAACAGTATGTCTAGCCTGAACAAAATTGCTGTTACACAGAATTCAGATGCATTTGAAAATTTAAATTCTAAATAATTGCTCTAGTAATGTTGCTTTCATCCTCAGTGTCTTTTAGCATTTGATTCTCCAAACTCAAAATTTTAATTTCAAAGATATAACTTTTTAAAGTGCATTTTCTCTCACAGTGATTTATGGGGTTATGATTTAACCCCAGTCAACAACTAAACCTCATACAGACTCTCACTCAGTAGGAGAGAGATGTGGACAGAGGAAGAGCAGAAGTGAAAAAATTTATGGGTTGAGATAAAGACAATTTAATAGTGACTTTAAAACAGAAGTCATACCTACAAGTAAAGAAAAACCAGGAATTCACCTGACTTTTCACTGGCAGGCAGGTGTTCAGCCATGCCCAGGAAAGACAGGTCCTATCACATGGAATAATTTGGGAAGACATTGCTCCAAACATCCCACTCTTCCTCTTTCCAGCTTTATGTGCTGCACCTGATGTCATAAGGTGTTGGATATCTCTGGAGCCAATTGGGACCAGCTGTGTCCCCTCCCAGCTCCTTGTGCTCCCCGATCCCACTCTCTGGTGGGGTGGGGTGAGAAGTACAAGAAGACCTTGGCTCTGTGTAAGCCCTGCAAAGCAATAGGCAAAAAAAAATATAAATCCCTGTATTACCAACACTGTTTACAGCAGAAATTCAAAACAGCTGTACTAGCTACTGTAAAGAAAATTGATTATTCCAGAGGAAACCAGCACACTCCAGTAGACAAGGGCTATCAGTCTCTGTATTATAAAAAGCTTCAGTTTATCTGCTGCTTTTATTGAACTTAACCTTTTCAAAGGGATAATTATACTCCCACTTTTGCATGGTTATATTTGCATAATATCTGTTCTGATGTAGATGAAAAATTATCTGTCTCTCATTTCTTTCCCATCAATGAATTTATTTGTTTTCTATATTGTTTTTCCATCTCCTTTCTTCTTCCCATTCTCACATTGTGAATTCAACACTTAGAGTCAGTTTTACTACTGCTTTTTTTTCCCCACTGCGGTAGATTCGCTTTGCATACAGATCTGAAAGAGTATTATATGTTTCAGCAGATTAAATATACATACTTTGCCTTTCAGAATTCCTTTGGATGCTTCTGGGAAGGATGCAGGGTCATGCCATGTAACCATCATTATTGGTAAGGACAGAATGTTATACTAATGTTGCATTTTTTATGTTACCTATGTCATAAATTATACTACATATTGGACCAAATATTCTCACCACTTTTCTTCTGTCCATACTGGTTTTCAATAAACCAGACTGTAAGTTCCCATCAACTGCAACAAAGTTTCAAATTTTTTTAATCTCCTTGAGCTAAAACAGGTTAGACAGTAGTTATGTTACTACTTTTAGAATAAGTTAAGACGTTAACTTAACGTTCAGGTTCAGGCTGTGGAAACCTTAGACAAGTCATAAGATGCTCAGAAGTGAGTTCAACAGAAACTCTGTGGCTTTTATTAGTAATGACAGAAGATTTTTTTACTGGTCCAAACCTAATACAGGCACTGGTCTAGAACTAGAAATATCTTAGTGTTGGCAAAAGATTTTACATACCTACTTCTTAACCTTAATGTCTGAAAAATTAGCTTTGTAAACACAACAAAAATATTCATAAATATGTATGGGAAGTTCTAGAAAAAAGCATATTGACTAAATACCTTTGCTTTTTGCAAATATTAGAATTGGCCTTTCTAGTTTTATTTTGGTATTAAGAAGTAATAGTTCACTAGAATCTAGAAACGGATGTAGAGTTGAGATAAATTACTTTTATTTTAGCCCTACTGTGGGCTTTTCTCATAAAGGCTAATATTGGTTAAATGTCTGCAGTCCTACTGGGCAGGGTAGTGGGTGGATTTAAGAGAGAATGTGTGTTGGAAAGCAGAAGAGGAGAATCCCTAGGGACAACATGGCTGACAAAACTAATTGTTATACAAGATCTATGGTATTCAGTCATGTTTTACAATGTACATTACATAAAAATCACTACTTCAGCTAGTGAAGCAACTAGCTAAAAGAAACTGTTAATATATATTTTAAAATCTGTTAAGCAAGACTTGGCTATCTGGTCACTACTGCAAAGATTTAGTTTTGCACATCACCTTCTTCTGTTGAAATTAATTTTTTGCTTTTTATTGACAGAATCTATTGACAAAGAGCACTTCATAAGCTAACAGCAGCAATGCAATTTTCACTTATATTCCAAACAAGAATTCCAGCAGCCTAAAATTAGATCTAATGCTATCTAGTACTTAAGTGATTTGATTCGTAAAAGCACTTCATCAACCCTCAGATATCAGCAGAGTTCAAAGAACTAAGAGAACTATGTTAACTAAGAACAAGATTCTGCCTTTTCATACATAACTTAGTTTAATTGTATTCCCCGCAGCAAATAGAAATTTTCATTTTTCCATGCTGTATATTGGAAATATTATGTGACCTTACATCCAGCAGTGCCAGTGGCTGCCATTCTAATGATGTTCTTCATCCCTATAATACCTCAGAGTGTGGGATTGTTTTGGTTTGGTTTGGTTTGGTTTGGTTTGGTTTGATTTGATTTGGTTTGGTATGTTTTCTAATGTGGCTGCCACGATCTTTTTGCTTGCTTGTGTCCAAGTACTAAATAACATATTTTCTTTCATTTGCATGGATCTACCAGATGTAATAAATCAGCTTAGACATTTTGGAGTATAATGAAGCACACTAGATTAATTATGAGAAAACTTTCTTGTCGTCTATTGCCAAGATTTGGTCAATAGGATTGACGCTAAGAAGAGTAACATTGCTGCAGGCTAAAACACCCTCTTTCACGTTCATTAAGGTTCCAAGTTGGTTTTCCCTTTTCCTTCATGATAATTATATCTATATACCACAGAAACCCTTTTTGGAGTGTGTTTGCTCTCCCTGATTGGATTCAAATGAAAAGCTGCCTTTCTCTGTAGGCTGATTTCTTTTTCCCGACTAATCAGAAGCATGGCCTGAATCCTAATTACAAGTTAGGGACTTAATGAATGAACTTTGAGAATATTAATTTAATGCTTGAAACACCAGCAAATAGAGTGAATGTTTTATTTAGGGCTTACTTCATGAAGTCTCCTTTTAGCAGCATTAGAATTTAAGGTTTAAAATGAGAATGTGTTGGAAAACAACATTTATTCCTCAATGAGAAGAAATTAGCAAAGACTTATAAAAATGAGGAGGTGAATTAAAGTTGGGGGAAAAGAAAAGTAGCTGTAATTAAATGCAGATTTTTAAATTAACAATCTTGCACATTTTAAGTCCTTTTTACTTACAACAGTAAAATCAAAGACACAAGAATATATATTACTGTTGATTTTTCAGGCATAATTCATTACTCAAGTACATCTGAGTTCATGTTTGTTAAATGGTCAACTTATACCTGCTGTCTTAGTTTCTGGTGAAAATTTGGTTTCCTCCTAGTGCCCTGAATTACGTGAAAAAGATGGTGCTTTTGAGCACCTTCTGAAGGAAATTCCACTTGTTCCTCTAGCTTGAGTGTAAAACTTGAGTGAAGACTTCCTCTAGGGCTTTCAAAAGCTTTCATTGGCTAAGGGCATTAATTGGTCATATTGATAAGCTGAGATACTAAGAAGCAGTGGTTTTCTCAGCACCTAGGACAAAAGGCTTAATCTCCAGAGAGTTTCTTTCCCAACAGTAATTTTCCTATTCTGACATTCAACACCAAGTCTTTAAGCACAGGCCTTTTACTCAAAAGTTAATTTATTCTCACTGCAGGGTTTTTGTTTTGTTTCTTTAATAGGATTCCAAAGAAAAGCCTTAGTTTACCTAATTAAACAAAGTTTGAAATATTTTGGTACAGCTCCTTTATCATTCTGACCATTCCTTTAAATATTGTATAGGAGCTCCTTTAGTTTTTCAGTGAATTTTTAAAGAGCAGGGTAAGAAAAAAATTAAGGTGGTAGATTAACAAATAAGAGATGAAATGTGCTGCATCAAGACTTGGCTACCATCACCTTTAGACTCTGAGCAGACACCAGTGGGATTACCTAGAGATTAGACAGAAGTTTTACAAATGCTCTTCATTAAGCATCCTCAGCTGCCCAATTTTCTTGGACAGCTTCATGGTCACTATTCAAATACCTCTATTTTCTCTTTGTTTTCAATTGTTGATATTTTAGGTTTTCTCTTTTGTTTTTGTTTGGTTTTTATTTTTTTTAAGGTAAATTATTATAATGTTACAACAATAGAAAATTATTATATTAAAAGGGAGATGAGATTCTTTGTACCTATTAAGGCATAAGGACAAAGAAAGGTCTATTTAGAATTATTTCAAAGAGTTGAACTATATGAATGTTTACCCTTTGAAAAGTTAGGAAAGGAAATGTATCACTACAGAACTCAAATACAGTCATTGGCCAGTGAGTGTTAGCATTGCAGTTCTTTTCTACAGAGAAACTTCAGTCCCCTGTGCTCCATGTAATTAATAATGATCTATCTTTCCTATACAAGAATAAGCAGGATTTTTCTTTTTCTTTAATGGTTTTACTTTAAAATTTCCTTCTATGGGCAAAAGGAAGAAAATAATAAAATCCATAAAATTGTCAATAAATTTTCAAATATATGAAAATTTAAGGATTACTCCAGCTATTTCCTTGAAGTCCCATTGAGGAGTTATATCCTTGAGTGGGTTAATTAAAGCCACTGAGTTATATTTCTATTGAAGTTTCCCATATATTTTTGTCTTCTCTCCAATAAAATTGTCCCATCCCTCTGAACACATTTATACCCATCATGCTGTTTTCTGTGAAAAAGATGCCTTTGACCTTTTAGCCAAATCAAGCGACTATTTCAAGTTACACTGAATGCTGCCCTTCAACTTGAGTCCATATATTTATAGGACTTACTGTAGATGGGCACTTAAATGCAACTATGACTCAATTTGTTTTACCTGTATCCATTTCCATTTAATCTGCTCCACTGTCTTGAGCTATCATGTATATCTCCTTTCAGGTGACACCAAATTTCTTTCTGCTTTTTTAAAGCTTTTTTTTTCACATTTTGCTTCTTTAACAAGAGCTCTTTGTTTTTGTATCCTCACTAGAAAATAATATACACACTCTGAAGTCAATGGACCCTCCAAAATAGTTTCTTATTGCACAAAATTGAAAATAATTTTTTTATTACAATTGATTCAAATTAGAAGACAACTCATGGTTATGCAAGTTAGGGGAATGAAAATATAGGTTGAGTAAACAAAAGTTAATATGGCCCTTTTGAAAGGTCTTATGACTTGAAGTATCCACAGGTTCTTATATAAAACAGCTGTTGAGAAAACTAACCATAAAACTATCAGTGTTTACAAGATTTTTATTAGACAAACTTAATGGTTCCCATGGTTTTAATGCACTGCAAAATAGTCTTTCCTCTTCCTTATGAACACAAAGCACATCTCCCTAAAGGGACTTTTCTTCCTACAAGCTATCAATGCAATCAAAACTAGTGATGCATTTTATTACATTACTACCTCTTGAAGAAACATGTTTTTATTGTAATATTTCATAAAGATTTCCTGCAGGCAATGTAAAAAGTAACTATCTAATAAAATTTAGTAGTGTGTTCTTGCAAACCCAATTAAAATATGTACAGTAGGCTAGCAAATATATATGTACTTCAAACTTACCACTAAAAAATAATATCTTAAGCCTCTACTACTGAGCTTTTACCATCCTGCTTTTACCATGTGTGTCTCTCACATTCTTGTTGGCAAAATATGTGCATGAATTTTGTGATGAAAGTCATACAAAGATCTTCAAAGTCTAAAATAAACTTGGCAAGTCTGCTGCAACTCATATATAAAATACATGGACTTATAGCTATGCATATACACACTGTATTAACAATGTATTCATGTATAATTAACAACATTAGAAAAATTGGTGATGAGAATCACTATGAAAAGAAATATAACTTTCTAAAACATAGAAGGTATTTTTTAATAACAAAAAGCAATGGGAATATTAAGACAGGTTTATTTTAGCCTACTAAGATTTATCTTCCTTTGTGGTATCTAATCTCAATAGAAATAAAAGATTACTCTAGAAGACAATTAAGAACAGGAAACCAACTCAGTGCATCTGATGTTATGTATACATTGACAAATAGCAACACCATTTGGTCCTACAAGTAAAAGCAGATTTGTGCAGCAAAATAGTTGGTGCTGAGGACCTGGTATTTAGAGTATGCACATTTATATTTTTTTTTATTTCACAGTATCTCTAGCCTAGCCTTGAGTTTAATTGTCTCTTAGTAGTTGGAGGGTATTAAGCACAATTCTGCAGTTCATCTTTCAATTTAGTTTAATCTGAAACACATCCAGTCTGCATGTTCTCAGGGTGCTTCACAAAGTGCTACAAGGGGAGGAAATCAGAACATTCAATTCAAAAACAATCTCTTAATTATTATGAAAACATTGATGTAGATGCATTCTGGATTTCTTAAAGTGGAATTTTGGCTAAAGGAATAGCTTAATAACATCACCTGTAGGATAGTCTATGGATTTTCATGGCAAAGATTTGGTAGTGGTGGGACTACAGGGGCAGCCCCTGTGAGAAGCTGCCAGAAGCATCCCTCTTGTCTGAAGAGCCAATGCCAGCCAGCTCCAAGGCTAATCTGCTGCTGGCTGAGGCAGAGCCCGTCCAAGGTGGTGGTAGCACCTCTGGGATAACAGATTTGAGAGGAGGACAGGAAAGAAACAACTTTTCACAGAACAGCTGTGGAAGGAGTGATAATATGTGAGAAAAACAGCTCTGTAGACACCAAGACCAGTGAAGGAAGTGGGAGGAGATGCTCCAGACACCAGAGGACAGATCCCCTAAAGCCCATGGAGGACCCCATGACAGAGCGGGTGGATGATCAAAGGAGGCTGTGACGTCTTGGGAAGCCTGTGCTTGGAACAAGCTCCTGACATGGTCTGTGGCCCCATGGAGACAGGATCCCACACTGGAGCAGGTTTGCTGGCATCATCTATGATTCTATGGGAAACCCAGTCTGATCCTGAAGTACTGCACCCCATGGAAGGACTCATGCTCGAACAGTTCATGAATAACTGCTGCATGTGGGGAGGACTCACGTTGGACAGGTTTGTGGAGGGCTATCTCCTGTGGAATTGACCCCACACTACAGAGGGGAAGAGTCTGAGTAGGGATTCATTCCTGACTTGATTGATAATCAAGTAAATTATTTTCCTCCCAAGCTGAGTATGTTTTGCCTTGATGGCAACTGGTGAATGATCTCTTCCTACCCTTATATTGACCCACAAGCCTTTTGGTACATTTTCCCTTCCCTGCCCAATTGAGGGGATGAGTGATGGAGTGGCCTCGGTAGGCACCTGCTGTCCAGCCAGCAGTAACCCACCACAGAAGAATAGCTAACATATAGAAAATGTAGTTTTAGTTTTCTTAGTGTTTTAGTGTTTGCATTTTTTCATTTTGTGTTTTAAAGAAATGGATTTTGTGGTAACTTGAAGGAACTTTTTTCAAGGAAGAGTGTTTATCCAGCATAATAGCCTGGAATCTCTTCTTAAACACAAATTGGTTCCAGTTGGCTCTGGACACTAAGTTTCCCAGCAGTCCTCCTAAGGATAATTGGTCAATTAGCCCTTGTCTCTCACACAAATTACCAGCTCATCCTACGTGGCTGATTCTCAAAGAAGCCCAGACAACTACAAGCAGAGAAAATAGGAAAATACAGCCTTTCATGAACATCAGACACTCACATTTACTAAGCTACCCTCTTCCAAGCTATTTTTAATGAAGGCGCAGACAACAGCTCTTGACTAGAGGAGTTTACTGGGCAGTCAACAATGACTACCTAATTAGATGTGACTTTCTGTCATATGAAAATTCTAGTAGCTCCTGATCCTGCTTTAAGTCTGGGCAGGAGAAGGGTCTGGTGCCAACGCTTGTGAGTGTGTGTTTAACAGCAGTGATTTAAGACTATTAGAATATGAATCTCACAATGGAAAATAAAATAGAGGGGTGGAAAAAGCAGAGTACATCATATTTCTTCATGGATATTTATGTACATCACTCCCAGTGAATCTAAGAAAGGGTGCTAAGAAAGGCTGAGGAGAGGAGAAAAAAAAAAGGAAGACCCTTTCTTCTCCTTGACACCCTGCACTCACCCACTGAGGACACAATTTGGGAATCCTTATGAGCTGATGAAAATGACAAAAAATATCTGTCAGAAAAACAGTTCCTTCATAAAGACTTCTGACTTTTCACCTTCTAATTCTTCAATCCCAGAAAACGTTCATTATATACAAGTATTTTTCTTAGTATCACTTGCTTTTAAAATACAGTGCCTGTAGCTCAACTACATAGCTAGCCTTTGGAATTTCACAATAAAACTTAGTTAAGATGAGAAGTTTATGGAGACATTGCTCACAGCAGGTACAAAGAAATATTGATAAATTGGTTGGCTAACCTTTATTTATTCTTTAGGAAATGGAGTTCTTTCATGCTTTTGTTCCCATGTTAACTATATAGGACTATTATTGTATGTCTGCCTGCATTCCACAAACACCATGAAGAATAAGTCAATTCAGCTTAAATTTTCTAATCTTCCAGAACCAAGAGACCTTTTATTTGTAATTTTTTTTTAAAGATTGCACTTTAGATCTTCAAAATGCTCCACTACACAACAGTGGTTCAATAGCATCATAAACCCCCGCAGGGTAAGTTTTGTTGCATACTTCAACAAGTAGGACAGAGGAGAGGAACTCGCATGGAGAGTACCACAGAATTCATCAAGTGGCTACAGACAGAGTTCAGCAACCCTTGTGCTCCTTGAGGAATGCACTGCAGAAGCTGATGAGCTTTTCTATAAATTTTATAGACTGCTGAGGTGAGAGTGGAGAGAAGAGGTCAGCTTTTCTAATGTTCTTCATGCTGTTTTGCCACTGAGATTGCATTCAATTACTTGGTTTGCTCATTGTAAGCCAGTGGGCTGAAACATGGGTGAGGTCACAGTTTGTAATAGTATATGGATCAATGCTTGCCATTTAGAAACTAGGCAAATTGGGTTAAAAGACACTACTAAGTGCGTGTCTGAGGAAAACAGATGGCATATTTGCTCTTTTTTCCTCTAATATCAGTAAAGTGGATGGGGTTTTTTTGGTTGATTTTTGGTTTTTTTGGAAGCAATCTAATAGAAATGGAGTTGAGTAATATATAAAATACTTCTGTTTAGCATAGATACAATTAAGGTACCTATGATACTGAATAATAGAGTTGTATAACTGAAATAACAGAATTTCTTTCAGCTGACATAATAGACTGCATGCAAAAATCTTTGAGTTTGTTTTGTTAGTTAAGTTTAGCTTTACTTATTCAGAGAGATGTTCAGATCTGAGTTGTCATTTTGTACCCAAATAGAATTGCCATGTTTGTCAGTCCAGTGGGATCTGTAGATGTCCTAGGTCTCTAGAAGCAGAATGAGGTTTCATTCCCAAAGGCATATTTTTAGGTGTGGATCCTCTGTGTCCAAGAGCTTGGATGTTGTCACTGAGTTTGTTACATTCCATAGCAGTTAGATTCACTGTTGGACTTGAGTCCTACAGACTGTGTTTCAGTTTAATTATTGTTATTGGTAAGAATTACAAAGCAATTGACTATGTCATGCATGAGACACACAGACTAAAAAAAATTAATCAAACACTGTACAGATTTCTTTGCCTAAGTTTTAGTATAGTTTCTGGCTACTCTGATAAGAACTGAAATTACACTAATTGGATTGTTCGTCAATCCCATGGCTTACTTTCTCAATTTCTAAGACTTTCTGGCTCAACTCACATCTTTAGCTTCCTTTATGATTGTATCTACATTAATGTATATTTTCTTCTCTTCCCCTCTCACTGAACTGTATTTTATTTTCTTTTACAGCCCCAAAATGTGCTATATTGCCTTCCATGACAAATATGATTCTCTCCTGCTCTGAATATCTTCTTACTGTATATAGTAATTTCCATTATTTTAACATCATTTAATGGAGACAAATAAAAGCAAAAGTAGTCTGTAGGGCTACCCTAAACAGCACAAACACTAATTTTGCAACACTAAGGTCTAGATTCCTATCAGAAATTCTGATTTTCTACTCATATCACTATATTACAGCAAAACAAACAAACAAACAAAAAAACCCTCATATACATTAATTTTATTATGCGAATAGTGTAAAATAGCTTGAGTTTTAAAGGACCCAAGATTATCCAATCCAAGTTCTAGAAATAAATAGGGTTTTTTGGTATACATTCAATCTTATGTGAACATTACAAACTCTATTCTCTGTATTTTTGTTGATGACTTAGCCTTTCTCTTTTCCATGTTGAAAAGGGCTTCAGAATTTTCATAGTAGCTATAATTCTGTATATTTACCTTTTTAATCCCCTTTCATGTTTTGGTGTATCTTCTTAAAGCTCACACATGGCACTAGAGGAAATGTATACTGTGCATTTATATCAGAGGTGTATGATATTTTCTATTTCTCTTTTCCTTTTTTAACAACTTCTCATAATCTGTTTGCCATTTTGATTGCTATGCAACAATGAGCTGATGCTCTCAGGGATCTGACAACAGCAGAGCAACTGAGAACATACAGATCTACTTAGAATACATTTATTCAAGTGCACTTCTTAACAACGATTTTTGTCTCCTCATTTTGCCACTCAGTATCATGAGATAATCTTCAGTCCACTTTAGACTTGACTATTCTAAATAATACTGTGTCCTTTGTGAGAGACATGTTCATTTTATTCACTCCTTCCAAGTAATTTGTCAGCATATTGAACTGAGCAGGCTGTTGTGCAAATTCCTCAAACCCCCATGTGTAGTAGCAGACACAATGTTGCATTCTTTTCCTTTCCCTTACCAGAAGGGAGCTACATCCAAAGATGAAAATCTGTGATAGAAAGCCTTGCTTATTATTCACATAAACTTCTCATTTAGTGTTGCAAATGTTATTCAGAGATGCTTTTATAACATGGACCTCCAGGGAAATGAGATAATTAGAATTGTACATAAGAAAATTTCAATCTGTATGTTGTGAATATTGTGCATACCGTGTGATTATTGTATACCTCTGAGAAGATTGTCTGTTGCAATAAGCAAATATAAAATGTTGTCTTGATTTGCGGAAAATTGGCTGTTAATCTCTCCAAGCCTACCTTGAAATTTCTACCAGTTTAATTATTTTAATCACTTATTTCCATGTCAGGCTTTTGAAAGATGAAGATTAACCATTTAGTTGCTTGCTCTAACTATAGTTGATGTCTAAATGGTGCTCCCAAAATATGGTGACAGAGATGGACAGCTCAATCACAATTATTTATGCAATTGCATCTTGTTTCTGGAGCTTCTCAGAGAGCTTCTCCAGTAAGTGATTTTTTTTTATAAGTTTTGTTTTACTTTAATCTGTTTGCTTTAATACAGAGAAAATTCAGCACTGTCTCAGTCAATCAAAGTAACATTATACTCAAAATTAACTGTTTTTCTTCCGGAGCATTCAGTAAATGCAAAGATCTGTGTTTTGGATACTGTCCAAGGTGAGGTGGGTATATATTAGTTCCTGTTAAATTTCAACTCTTCTCCCGTTTATCTGGAGTATTGTGTTCAATTCTGGTCTCCTCAGCATAAGAAAAATAAATTGCTACTGGAGAAGGTCCAGCAGAGGGTCACAAAGGTGATTAGGGGACCAGAGCATCTCTCTTTCCACAAGAGGCTGCAGGAGCTGGGCCTGTTTAGTCTAAAGGAGAGAAGACTTTGAGGGGATCTCATCAATACATATAAATATCATGAAGATGGGTGCCAAGAGGATAGTACTAGGCTGCTTTTGGTATTGCCCAGGGGCAGGATGAGGAGTAGTGGCCAGAAACTAAAACACAAGAATTTTCACCTCAGTATTGGGAAGAACTTTCTTTATGCTGAAGGTGACAGAGCACTGAACATGCCATCCAGAGTGCCTGGACAAAACCCATCTGACACATTCCTGTGTCACCTGCTGTAGGTGACCCTGCCATGACAGCAGTTTATACTGAGTGGTCTCCAGAGATGCCTTCCAACCTTTATGATTCTGTGATTGTATGATTCAGTATTCAAAAGCTAAATTCAACATGCCTCACGATTTTTAAGCAAAGCATATCAGGAACTCTGAAGTTTGTCTTGGTTTTACTTCTTTGAAACAAATCATTAAGTCCAACCAATATTCATATCTGTCTGAACTTAAAAAACTCTTTTATGGTAAGGAGTCATTTAATTGCATAAATGATTTTAATGCCTATTTCAGAGTTGATATGCTCATTGGAGAAACTTACTTCTTGGCAATTTATGTGTAAAAGCATCCTTTTCAAATTACAAAATTGCACAGAATGGCAGTTACTCAGATTTCCTCCATTTCATCTACCAAACTGGTGAAAATCAAGACCTGCGCCACTGGAGTCAGTGGAGCTAGATTAGACTGCTATTATATCTTGTTAAATGGAAAAAAGACTGAAGTCTTCCTTTTCATACTGCCTCGGTTAGGTTTAGGTTAAAGTATTGCAACCACATTAGTCATAACAGGATGGCAAAAGTGGTATTCATAGCAGAAATTTATCCATCATATCAATCAATGATCTATTAAGGATAAATACTTTTTAAATGCTGATAGCTTTTTGCAGACTTCCCATTAGAAACACAGTGATGTGTGGCACTATTTTCCTCCTTCAAAGTTAAATTTTTATCATTTTTTGCACTTACAGCAGTACATTATATCCTTGCAAACGTGAATCCCTTTACCTTACAGCTGTGCAGAAGCACAGCCTTCTCCAGTGACTGTGGTATTGGCAGCATGCCAAACTACGATATTCTCTGACTGTATTAGATAGAAGCAAAAGTGTGCAAATCATGAATTTCCCTTTTTCAAAACAGTTGAGAAAGATGAATGGAAGTTATCTGAAAACCTGATGCAGAAACCTCTAAAAATAATGTATCAAAGTTTGCTTTATGCTGCTTCCTTTTCTTTGACTTATTTTCTCTGATGTTTTTGACATCCTTTTGTTAGTTCAGAACAAAATGCAGTGTTTCCTTCAGGGTACTTTGATTACAGGAGAAATCAAGCATGAAAAAGACTGTTAAAATGTGATAAAAATCTTGTTAAACTGAGGGGTCACTTAAATCATAACCCATTATCTCTTGGCACTTGAACTTTCTCATCCTGAAATGACATCTTGGCAGCAATGCGTTTTATTAAGATGATCAAGACTGATACTAAAAACAATAGTCCTTGATTTCTTATATTGACATTTTGGAGTTTATTAAGAACATAATAAAAAAAATTACCTGAAATGCTGGCAGGACTATGGACAGATACTTCAAGTGGGAAGGAAAAAAAGTAATATAAAAATGAAGAGGGAAGAAAAATTACATGCTGAACAAGAGAAGGCATTTACAGGCCGAGAAACACGTCTAGCATAATAGAAAATGCAAAGAAAATAGTCTTTCTAATCTGAAGAGCTATCAGAGCTGAAAGGATTAAAACTCCACAGATCACTCAATATCTGAGAAAAATATCATAAAAATGCAGTTTTGAAACATCACAGAAAAATAATTACTAAATGCTATATTTTCTCAGAATATTATCACAGAAAATTTTGCTTGTAATGGGCCATTTACTGTGCTGATTATTTACTATGGTAATAATGATTTTCTTTGGACCACAAGAACCAACTTCAGAAATCTTCCTCCTAATTAAAATATTTTGAATTTTATAGGTCACATCATTAATCCACATTTAAAATTTCAGTCACTTTTATCTGGAATTCTATGTCCTCTGACAGCAATAGCCTGGCCTGAATATGTTGTTAAAGTGGCTAAAAGTGTGTCTTATAGGCAATATTGCATAGACTTTGGTTTAAATTGAATACTGCTCTTATCAAGTTTACATCACTCAGACTATGATTATTTATACTCGCTTTCTACATTTCAGGTAATATATTGTAAATGTTGTTTGGTCATTCAGGAAAGAGATTAGAGAGCAGTACAAAAATTATTGTCCATATTCAGCAGAACAAAAAACTGTTGATGCCTTTTCCCTGCCATATTCTTTCACTTTCTTTGGGCTTTGGAATGTGGAAGAGAAATTATTTATGTTAGGTATGTTTTTCTTAAATTTGACTGACTTAACTATTTAAAATATGGGGCTTGCACGTTTTCCAGAGGCTTAGCTATTTACAGCTATTTATAGTACTTATTTTACACATGATAGATGATAATACATATAAGGGATGGATATTCATCTTTAGCTATTGATTAATTAAGATTGTTGAAGTGAACAGATATCTTGAAGCTTCCGTTGCATTTGTTGTTTATATTTGAAAAAATCGAAGGTTATAAAGGTTGCTTAGGTGGGTCATTTTGCAGCATTCATCTTTCCTTTAACTCCACTGCTGTGACATTTTGTCTGGGGGACAGCCGCAAGAGTAAACTGTCTAGATGAATGCAATGCGATACAGCATCAGATTATATCGCCATATATTATTATTCTTGGGGAAAACACTTTTGTTTGTCATAAAAGTGGCTGTTCTATTCACATCTCTTATTCATCTTTGACAGATGCTTCTATCAATCCAGAATTTAACTCTTTCACTGATTGACTGCACAGTTTTTTGAAAAACATGTTTCTTCTGAAAAACAGAAAACAAAATCAACACTTTTCATACTATTCATAGCATGGTGTTTTTCTGTGTGCCTTGTGGAGTAAACATGTTAAATTCTGCCTTTCCTCAGAAATAAACAGAGGCTTCCTTACTTAAGTGCCTCACATCCAAGAGCCAGAAACATTATTCTTAAATATAAAAAGTCTTATTCTTAAATATAAAAGCAAGATAGACTAAGGGAATAATGAGGGGAAAAAAAACCAAAAACCAAACACGAAGAACTTAATGTGAAGACTTGAGACAGTGCAGCATGGAAGGGAAGCGAGGTAGATGAGTTCCAAAAAGAGAGGAGAGAAAGGTGTGTAGGTAAATAGAAGTGAGGAGGAGACTGAAAACTAGCCAGAGGTAGGAAGGAGATTAGTAGGAGAAAAAATTCAAATAAGAAATTATGATGAGTTGATTTGAGGAATAGTACTGCAAGAAGCAGTAAGTAGGCTATAATTTGTTGTCATAATCAAGATTGGATACTACCATGCAAGGCATCTGTTAGTAACAAAAAATTGTGTTCTCCAACTCATTGGCAAAAACACTGCTGTGCCTAATGTGATGTTTGGCTTTTCCTAATGATCTCTGTTTAACATTTATAAATTCCTTCAGAAATTTCAAAAGACATACAAAATGTCATGTCATTGACAACCTGCATGTTGGAAATGGAACTTAAAAAATTATGGGATTTGATATTTTAAGAAAAAGGGTTTTTTAGGTTATTCTACTTTTTTTTTCACTGTAGGTTAAATCAACATACAGCTATGAATATAAATTAGCATCACATTAAAAATTGCCACATATAAGTTGAAGTTTTGCAATACAAAATAGTTATGTGTAGATTAGGGAATTTTTACTGAATAACTTTCTTATACTTTGTTTCTACATTATAAAAATATATCCATAACGAGGACCTAATCCTCATTTAACATATGTGCCTCATTAGGTGTCACTACCAATGAGGAGTTATAGATCAGTAAAATCAACAAAAACAAGTGAGGAATTGAACCTTTAATATCCAATTTCAGACAAATATTCAGAAAAAAGCTTATGCAAATACATAAATAATTACATGGATATGACTATTAATTTTGAATTTACACAACTGATAAATTATTTCTGAAATTATAAATTTTAAGTGCCTTGATCATAACATTTTATCCATATCAGAATTATATTCTGAGGTGGATCTAAAACTGGTTGAATGGCCAGGCCCAGAGGGTTGTGATCAGTGGCACAGAGTCTAGAAGAAGGCAGTAACTACTGACATACCCCAGGGCAGGGTAGGGCAGAGTGAATTTCAGCAAGTCTGATACACACCAAACTGTGAGGGGTGACTGATGCACCACTGGGTCATGCAGCCATCCCAAGGGACCTTGACAGGCTGGAGAAAGGGGCCAAAATAAACCCTTTAAGGGAAAAATGCAGAGTCCTGCACCTGGGGAGGAGCAACCCCAGGCACCAGAACATGCTGGGAGCTGTCCAGCTGGAAAGGAACTTGGCAAAAAAAGGCCCTGGGGATCCTGGTGGATGCTGAGTTGAACTTGCACCAGCACTGTGCCCTTGTTACTAAGAAGACTAAAGGACCTTGGGCTTCAGTAGACAAAGTACTGCCAGCAGGTCAAGGGAAGTGATCCTTTCCCTCCCTCAGCACTGGTGCGGCCATACCTGCAGTGTGCATCCAGTGCTGGACACCCCAGTGCAAGAGGAACATGAACATACTGGAGAAATTCCAGCAAAAGGCAGCAAAAATGATTACGGGACTGAGTGTGAGCTCTTGTAAGGAAAGGCTGAGGGAGATGGAGAAGCCTGGAGAAAAGAAGTCTCAGGGACAATCTCATCAATACTTGAAGGAGGGTGCAAAGAGGACAGAGACAGGTTATCTTCTGTGGTGTCTGGTGGCAGGAGGCACATGCTGGCCTAATAGACACATGCTGAAACACAGGAGTTTCCCTCTGAAAACCAGGAAATTTTTTTTTACTGTGAAGATGACTGAGCATGGGCACAGGCTGCCCTGAGAAGTGGTAAAATCTCCCACCTTGGAGATGGTGGACACAATCCGGGCAAACTGACTATAGGTTACTTGTAAGGTTAGATAACATGACTTCCAGGGCTGCCTTCCAAACTCCACCATGACAGTGGTGAAGTAGAAGTGATGAAATAATATCAAAGAAACTTACGTAGGAAGTAATATTTCTATGCTGCATAATTTCTTGTAATCCAAGGTGAAAACCAGTACATTGGTTAAGGATAAAAAGGAAGGATGGAGACATCATCTGATAATTTTTATTAGTGCATTATCCTTTTCAGGTCTTAAAATGAAGGAACAACATTTTGATCAAAATATGATATATTGGCTTCCAGTTCTACTTTCCAAATGACTTTTTTTTTCTTTCTTTTTTTTTTTTTTTTTTTTTTAGGAATGATAACTCCATGTTTAAAATAAGCCTGTACATGTAAGTCTCATTGGAAATCACAATGGTAGAGGACTTCACTGCTAGGGTTTTCACTCTAAGCCATATATCCCAGTTTTCTGATTGAAGCAGACACAGACTGTACATAAAATATTAAACAAACTGTTATTTCCTTTCTTACAAAATTCACAAACTCTATTTTCACTTTTTAAAAATATATCTTATTAATATTTTATATGTATAACATAGCATTTAAATTTGTTCAAGACTTTGAACAAGTCTGCAAGGCTATATTTCCCAGTATATATTTGCATTTTACCATTGGACAGTAATAAAAGCAAAATATACATATATAATTCTCAAATCATCTTATAATGTTTACTGTTTGGTGTGTTAAAATGGTAAATGTGGATGGAGTAAGGAAATATAGTCTTTATTGAAATTGTAAGTACAAAGAGGAAGTTTCTGTGGTTGAAAGAGGAGCATAGGATTTGAAAACACTTTCATAAGCCTCATTCAGTTTTTCCCCCAAAATGTTTTCTTTGTAGCACTGATTTAACATACAGAGTTGGCCAGTTTATTTTTTCAGTTATAGTGAATCAAAACAGCCTGCTTTGTGTATCTACTACACATTAATGTCCCAGAACCATATCTGGCATACATTATCAATAATCTAGTAATTCTGTGAAACAGAGAAAGGACAAAAAGGAAAAAAATCTCTATTCTTCAAAGATACCTGTGGTGAAGCATGGATGAGCATAACAAACTATTACTTGTATCACAGAATCACAGCATGGTTGGGGTTGAAAGGGACTTGTGGAGATCATGTAGTCCAACCCTCGTGCCCTCTCACCCTCAGAAGTCAATACATAGTGGCTCAACTATAATTATTAAGTTACGTTGTCACTGTAAGCTTTTATTTTCAGTCAGCCATTACAAGACACAAAAAGATCAATGGATCTGATGGATAACCATGTAAAGTTTAAGAAGAATTGGATGACCAATTAAGAGGAATAGGCTTACTTTTGTTATATAGGGATATATAAATCAATAAATCACTAAAAGATACCATATTTTATTCTCCACCTACTTCCAAATTATTTTCTTACCTTGCACAACACAATTAGAAAAAAACCCCCAACATTTTCTACACAAAATAGAAGAAAAGTTACTATACCAGTTTCACTGGCATTTCATAAAAACCTCTTAGAAAGAATGGGAATATAGCACTTGTAGCAGCACATATAATTAGAATTGTTGACCAGAATGACTTCATACTAATTTGAAAAATAACTAGTTGTTTCTTTCAATGCTACTCTTCCAGCTGCTTTAACCAATTTTGTGATAATGGATTATTAATTACATTGATCTTGCATGTCAGTTGACATGAGGGAAATATTTGCATTTCTAAATAATTTGTGTACAAAAGTGGTTACACAAAGCTCACTTCTTGAGTACTGGAAATACCACTTGCCTAATGCACAGAATAAAAAAGAGATCTATAGATAGGCAGATCTTTAATAACATGTAGACTGCAGTTCACCTTAGGAAATATTATAAATCAACAACCTCTTCTCACATTGAAGGAACTTTTTTTTTTTTTTTACTGTGTTAGGTTTAAATATTTCTTTCACCCAGGGGACTGCTCCATTAACCTATTGTTTTGATTTTGGAGCAAACTGAATGACAAAAGAAAATGAGATTCTATTTCATGTTCTCACAGGGCAATGACAGCTTCTTCAACAATCCACCGTCTGTATCCAAAGTCCTACCTAATAGAACAAAAAAAATTATATTCAAAGTGTTTCCATGTATTCTGTATTTCACACTTGAAAGAGACATTTATTATTCACAAAAATTTTGGAGTGTCAGGAAGGAGAAAGAAAAGCTTGATAAAAGGCAGGATATATTAACATGAGTGGCAATTTTTACCAAAAAATATAAGCCATTGATAGCCAAGATTTGAGAGACTTTAATGAGAAACATTAGGTGACTTTAATACAAATGTCACTATCAGTTAGTTGCTAGAAGGAGAGCTGAAGCAATACTAAATTGTCAGAATTCATTTTAGTCTGAAAACTAATTTCAAGTAGAACTTGTTTGAATTTCTTTTGGGATCACTTTCCATGAACAGTTAATCTTATGTAGTCAAAGCTTATGAATATAGGACTTAGTTCTTCTCTCATTTACTTCAGTATTCAGCCTTGTGATTTGCCTAGCTTCGTGCAAAAATACTCCTAGGTTGACATAGGAGCAGCAGAAAAGATAATCAAATTCCAAGCTGAAACCATGTGTATGAAAGTTAAGCATTTACTTATACAATTTGTGAAAACTTATATATATATATATATATATATATATATATATATATAATGTTAACTCACAGTATTGGGATAGATCCAAAAAATTCTCCTGATAATGTGAACGGGAATTTATCTTTGCCATTTTTGCTTCTTACTGTCTGCATTTTTCAGACAGTAGAAGAGTAGAAGATTGAATAAATGACTTAGCATTTCACATTCTAACAGATCATCTACTTTTTGTGTTCCCCAACTGTTTCATGTACAAGTGTCATCTGATCGTTCATCACTGTTCAGCTTTGTGCCTCCCCCACTGCTCTTGTAGTAAGCAAAGCCTGACTTCTTACTCCACTATCACTCCTTTCACACAAATATTTCTTTTGATGGGGTGGTGAGTGGATAAGAAGATATGTTTTAGCTTATCAGATCTATTCCACATTGCCTAACCTAAAATGTAATCCAGAAGAGGAAAAAAAAATGATCGGTACTTGAAGATCCTGTAGGCTGAAAGGAATCACGTCAGCTATGCAACTAAAAAAAAACCTCCGAGACCTCAGAAATCAGATAACACCATGATCACTAAATTCGATAGCTCTTTAGTTTCCTCTGAAATTTCGTTTATGAGAGAGGCATTTGTCATCATTTCGTGAGATAGGAGTCCACGGAAAATACTGGCACAGCCCTCCATGAATTTACACAACTCAATAGCTCTGTAAACAGGTTTAGTGATAGAAGGCTATTATTTAGGGTAGGGGAGCCTGCTTAGGCTCTCACTCAGACTAAGGCTCCACAATGATTTGGACCTCAAGAAAGCAATAGGTAGATAAGCCAAGAATGTCAAGGATAGCAGGAGAAGCTGTGATGCAACTCCCACACAACAATAAATAAGTTATGGCATGATAATACTACCTTTAAGGAAAGAACAGCCATTTTTCCTAGTTCACAAGACCTTCACAAAATATCTGAGAGGGAGAATAATGTTAATGATAAAGCAGAGTCACTGTATGAAATGTATGTGAACAACATTAGCCATTCACACAACTAATTTTCACTAAGAAAGGTGTGTAGCAGAAAGCGTAAGTACAGTGCTTAAAATCTATTCAGGCTGCATATGTCCCACAAGGAGAAGGTGCATAATGATGAGGAAACTTCCCAAAAATAGTGTTTTATTTCTCATAGGCAAGCAGAACTTTGCAGTACTGATATTATGCTCTAAACCACTGCAAGGTGCACAAATACTGACATTCCTGGAACAGACATCTAAACACATTGTTCTTACTTATTAACTCTAAATCCCAAAATTTCAGCTCTTCAAAAATATGATATATGCATTAATACAATCTACAGTAAGACTTTCCAGTTGAAGCATATAATAATTGTCTTGCCCTGCTCCAGAGTTTCACTTCATCAAACTGTCACAGAAAGAACTAACAAAACATTTCACCAGAACTGCAAAAGAAATTTTTACATAAACATTAAAAATGTTACTTCCACCTCTGTATCTTTTCTTTCACTTCCAATATTTGGAACTCATGCCAAGACTGTCCAAGCAGTCTTCTCCAGCACTGAGGAGTACACGGTTTAGTATTGAAATCAATATTTTAAAAGCAGAGGGAAAAGGAGTGTTGCCTTTAGATAATTATAGAACACAACATCAGCAGCAGCTGCCCAAAACAGAAATGGCTTATTACTTACTAACTGTTATGTTTTAGTGTGTAAAATAGTCCCTACACAAAACCATATTCAGTGGCAGAGGCAGGGTTCCAGGTCCAAATGCTTCTATAAATCAACTAAATTCCATGAATTGCTGGAATGTAAATGGGGAAGATGACATGAATTACAGTCTAACAGGGGTATTGAATCCTTAAATGAACTGTACACTCACAATTTTAATGCAGAAAGCTGAAACAGGCATAATAAAAATAATTAAAATGAGGTCTTGAATACATTAATCTGGATGAAGAGTGCTTTAAAGAACAAGTGAAGCAGAAAAACAGACAGAATGTGTATGGCATTTACTTGTAGATGTCCTTTGTGGTTGCTGTTATCTGCTATCATTAGTAAAATGTGAAAAAGTAGAAGAAAGAAAAAAAAGCTTTAAAATATTTTTATTACATTGAAGTTCAGGAGAAAAACATGGAACTACTGCCTTGTAATGACCAGTGATAACTGCATTCTGTCACAGGTTGAATCATTGCTTAGAAAAACAGGTGATGGAAGAAATAAAAGGACCAAATGACAACAAGGCTACTGGCAAGCCATTAGGCTTTCTGGAATATAACTACAAGGTGGATACCTACAAGAAACTAGAGGGAAATGTAAAATATCAGTACAATCTTCTCATGACAGAAAGGAATAGTGAGGGCTTTCTTAGTTCAGAACCTCTAGTGTGAACAGAGATCGTCTCTGGAATGTTACTGTCTGCAGAACTGAGACCACTTACAGCCTGACAGGAAACAGAACTGATGATGCCATTCAAGACCAGGAAGATCTTTTAATGAGCCAAGAATCATGACTGAGCATTGCCAGGGTGGTTGGACTTCAGGTTTAGACTTAAATGTGTTCCATCAAAAAACTGTCCATTTAGTCATTCAGACGTCCTTTAGATTCAGCCCTACTCCTTTTCTTTAGTCTGAGTCTGTATTTTATTTCAAAGTAGTTCAGTTCTTTTCTGTCTCAGTGAAGAAGCTGTTGTACAGCAGTATTGTGGCAAAAGAACACACCATTTAGTACTCAGAAGAAGCCTGTGTGTATATATCTATGTATGTGTTTGTGTATCTTAAATTTGCCCTCCCCAGAAGACACTGTCAGAGGCAAGATTTCCCTTCTAAATTCATACATTTCATCTTTCATTTTGTATCTATGAATAGCTTAACCCTCAGCTGCTCTTAGTTTCTGTTCTTAGTATAGCTGGTAGCTAAATTATGAGAAAATCAGGATGTCAATATGCGTATTTCTTAGGAGCATTCAAGTCAGACACGTGCTTTCTAATCTAAGGCCATCATGCTCCTAAAATAGAAACCTCCTAGAGCTCTGCCAGATCTGAATAAGAAAATTGTTCAATTCACTTACTTCTAGGCTGACCTGAGTGACTCAGATGTTTTAAGAATGTCAAGGAAGAAACAAAAGCTAAGACTGTTCTAAAATCCTCTATGATACTACAGCACTGTATTTCAGATTTCAATAATTTCAAATCAGAGCTTTCTTGAATATGCATTAAACTTAACAATAATTTGTTCTGTTTTTAAACAAATATCTATCTAAACATAATAATATGACCAGCAAAGAAGCTGGCCTCACTATGAGGCAAGCTTTAAAATGAGAACAGGAATGTGAAAAGTCAAGATATCTGCTCTCAGACTGATAGCGTGTGAGAGAGAAAAAGCTGGGGACTGAAGAGAAATTAAGGAAATAGAAGGGGTTGGGAGCAACAAGCACTGGTCTGAAGCATTAATCAGGTGGGAGAGAAGGGAGTAGCTGCTGCTCCTAGAAGTATCTAGAGTGAGACTGGAGCTCTCTGTATATTATAGGACCAATATAGAAAAAAATATATCTTTTTAATATATGTTACTGAAACACATTTGTGTACTGTTTTAGATGTAGCAGTGGTAAAACAGTATAGCAACAAAGCAAAAGAGGTGATTTTTAAATAAAGATGTAATCTCTCCTGCTCAACCAACTGGAAAAAAAAGCAGATAAAGGATTTGACACACAAGAGGTTTCATAAAAGGTCTGCAAGTCCAAAAGATATCTTCTTTTCCCCACTATATCAGTTGTCTTAATGAAAGATGGTACCTTTCCCTACACACTTTATCTATTTAGTGCTCTTGCCTGATCCTTGAATATGTATGTTTGAGAATTTTCTTGTAAAAACACCAGTTCTACACAACACATCTTAAACAGCAATATATCAGTATGTCTGTTATAAGGAATATGCTCAATTTTTTTTTCTTTTTTTAAGTAGCTATAATTGAGTTACAGGTCTTCAAAATATCTTTTTTTTTTTTTTTTTGCCTGAGGTCTAATATTATATGAGGTCCATAACTTCATTCCTGATTTACTTAGGATACTTATTTTTAAGGCAAGGAGTATGAAAATTTTTTTCAAGTGTATATCAATGTACAGATCTTTAGCTCAATGTTTTATCACCAGTTGTATATGTTATCCTTTGACATATCAAAATATAATGGGCTTTGAAGCAATGCTGGGCAAAGGGAAGGAAGGTTACATATTGACC
The DNA here is from genome assembly GCA_013401135.1 of Cettia cetti. NCBI lineage: Eukaryota > Metazoa > Chordata > Aves > Passeriformes > Sylviidae > Cettia > Cettia cetti. Next base: position 37,244 of record VZUI01009193.1, read on the forward strand.
ATAAAAAATTCAGTCTGCTCGATAACCAAGTTTCCCAATTTATACTTACACATGTATTTGACAAAATTTTAAAGGAGAGAAATATAGTTTCTCTCTAGCTTCCTTCAAGCATTAACATAGTTAATGCTTACCTCTTTTTCTCTATCATAAGTTGAATTGTATTTTAGGAAATGAACATTTTAAGCATTTTGTAATTTTCAGGCTGTATAACTCTCCAGCTAAGCCAGATACTTGTTTGCATATTGAAATATTTAGTTGAAAGATATGCTGAAGTCTTCTGAATCGATACTGCAAATTTACTTTTTTCAAAAGGAGCTGAAACCTAAAAATGCCTGTGGAAACCTTTTGGTAGTTCTACTCTGGCAATTACTGCCATAAGAAAAGACAGATACATTTGTTTCTGCCTTCAGCTGCTGCTTGGAAATCTGTTTCTGTTTTTACTCACGTATTTATAGATCTTTAGCTAAGTCGTTACTCTGAGTTTCCATAGTGATAACTGAAATATGTATTAACACCAAACCTTAAGGCATATTTATGGTTGGCAATGCTTCATAAATTATTTTTTCAAGAGCAGCTTCTAAAAACATATTTGCTCAGTTCAGTTCCTCACTTGATTTGTGATAGATACTTTTGATATAGCTGTATTTATCTAGGAGAGAGATATTTTTCCCTCTTCAAGACTCAGCATGTAGATATTACTTCTTTTTTATCTATACTATCAAATGATCCAAAGAGATGAAGTTTCTGAATTCAGAATGTTATCTTTAAAATAAAATCACACTTTTAAATTAACCTTACTATCAATTAAATCTTCCTTAAATTAAGTACCCTTAATGGAAAGTATAAAACATCACAGATAACTTATCTGTATTCAAAATCATGAGTTTTTTAACAAAGAACGTATTTCTCTGGTTACCACCAGATTAGGAAAGAATCATCTGTTCATATAATCTCACTAATCAGAAAAGCTGAGTTGCAGGTCATCAAGTGTACCCAGAACATCCCTTTCTGAAAAAAAAATCTGGGCCAGTATTTTCCCATTCTTTTTTCCTCATATATTTATCTAAACACTGAATTAGTCTGCTCTGGGATGACTTAATGTTATGGAAAAAAGAAAAAACACCAAATCCAAAATGTTTTTATTAGATTACTCAAAAAAAAAAAAAAAAGTGCTTTGGTTTTTTGTTTGTTGTATTTTGGGATATTTTAATAGATGTTTGAAAATCTAATACACTGACAGTCAAAGGGAATGTTTTCAGGAAATGTCTGAATGAATGAATGACTAAACAAATTTCCTCTTCATTTCTGGTAATTGCTTCTGTGAAGACAGCTGAATTAGAGGTTATTGGATGAAAATCTTTCACTGTTTATTTCAAACATAGTCAGGGCTGGCTTTGTTCTATACTAAGAACTGTCATGCATATAAATACAAGGTGACAAATAATGACCAAAACAGGCCTAGAAAGGGACTTGAGCCCCAACTAATGAAAGTGCCTATGTGGTCCCTATTTTATTCTGCTTGCAAGTAGGAATGTGCTTTAATCTCTTATTTGCCTATTAGGTCTGCTGGTCATTTAAAGAAGGAAGTGCTTACATTTGACAAACTGCATTTTCCCTCAGCTGTTTTGGAAGTCTGATGAAGTATAAAGTAGTCTCTCATTAACTGCAGGTCTCTGTCATGTGCCATAAATCCTGTCCTCCCTTCTTATCCTCTGCAGCCATCACCCATATGCTCACGTGGCAACAACTGCAGGCACAAAACATCCTTCTCCAACCAGCATTGTGTCAGACCCATATCTCCAGGTTCCAAATGCTGGTCCTCCTTTTTCGTTATCCTTACCTTAAATAGCATTTTGTATTAACTTAGCTTTTCATGGGTCTTAGCAGTTCACACAGTTGGTTCTAAATTATGTTTTTCTCATACTCCTCCTGTTCTCAGATTCCTGCACAAGGAGAGTGCCCTCTGCAGTCACTCTTTGAATCTTGTGCTGTTCTGATCTCCTGTCATCTCAGCCAGGGCTGAAGGAGAAAATGTGTGACTCCCTCTCTCGTTCTATCATGTTAGCTCTCAAGGCCGCAAAGCTCAGAGGCTTTGGCTGCAGAGCTGATTTGAGCTCAGGCTGTTTCCCTCGATCCTTGGCTATGTGATGCTGCTGATATGCCTCTGCCCAGACTGCATCCTGCTGATCCTGGCCCTGACCTGGTGTGAATAGGATGAAGGCAAGCCCAACACTGTTCAGTGTGCTGTCACGATTGAGACATAGCCAGAAGAAACTGAGCTAGAACTTGTTAGTAGCTTATTGTGTCTGCCTGAGACAATGACTCTTATGTCCCTCTCCTAGACCAGCTGTAGGCAGGAATATGGGACAGCTGCAACTCTCTAGAGATTGCAGGAGCTGCCCCTTGCCCTGCTGAGCTGGTCATGCTCTGTGCCTGGTGTGTGCACTGAGAGTCACCAACCTGCCTAAATTACACAAAGACAAGCACAGTGCACCCTCAGAGTCACCTTTGAAATTTATGCAGAAAAAAAGGAGTTGAATGTGTGTTGTCTAGAAAATATTAGCACTATCTCAGTGCTTTTCAACCATAATTGTTTGGGGTTGCACAAAGTAGGGTATAAATGAGATTACTGAGTGAAGCATGTTGCATAAGTTGTCATTTAATCATGATTTGCTTCAGTCCAGCCCACTCTCTGTATCACTGTGGAGATTAATTTTTAGTACTGAAAATACAGACTTGAATGTACTCACACACAAGCAATTGCTAAGGGGCAATGTGATCCTGTACATTAGCAATTCTCTGGAAACTGCCTGTTTGTAAACTTCTGCTTTCAATGAAAAAATGAGGTAGCTTGTTATTTTCTCATTAAGGGGTAAGCCACTTCAACTTATTTTCTGATTGCATGTTTATAGCTACCAGCCTGCAGTAACTTGTCATCTAGTAATTTCCTACTGTGTCTTCAGTCTTCATAAATATTTTGATCCTCAAAACACCTACTCCACTATTATTTAATAATATGCAGACCTCTTTGTTGAAAGAAAAGATGGACTATTTCCCTTTTTTACCCTTCCTAAAAATAAAGCTCTTCAGAGCTTTCTCTTTTGCTGTGCTAACTCAGAAGCAGAGGACATAAGATGTACTGGCATCCTGAAAATAGGAGTTCTCTTTATGGCTTGATGGAGACACAATATTATAATATTGTAAGGGTATACTGGATGTGTCTGGGATGGAGTTAACTTCCTTCATATAGTGCTGCTTTCTGGATTTGCAGCTAAAAGGATGATAATACCAGTGCCAGATTTTTTGCCAAGCAGTCCTTTGCCCAGTGTCAAGACTCTCTCTGGTACTCATCCTGCCACACCAAGGAGTCAGCTGGAGGAGGTCTCAGAAAAGAGGGACACAGCCAGGCCAGACCACCCAAACTGATCAAAAGAATATTCCACACCATAAAGCATGCTGTGCAGCCATACAAAATAGTGATCTGGACTTTCTATGAAGCCATTGCTTGAAAACTGGTTGATCTGCTTGCACAAGGTGGTGAATGACAGTTTTGCATCACTTGCTTTGAGTTTTGTCTACTTGTTGGCTGGTAGGTTGTTTTTTGTTTTGTTTGGTTTTGTTTTTGTGGGTTTTGGTTTTTTCTCTTTCTTTCACTTATTAGGATTTTACTGAAACCACAAGTTTTCCTGTTGTTGTCTTTCTGAATTTCTAACCCAACCCATTGGGAAGGGTGACAACAGGTGTTGTAGTGGATGCCTCATTGATGTCTGGGGTCAGCCAACCACAAAGAGGCAATTGCTACTGTCTTCTAAACTAACAGAAACACTGTTACTTCTTTTCTTATAAATGGTGCTAGGAAGGCAAAGCCAAAATATGGAAAGCTCAGCACCATCTCCCTTTTCTGCTAAGAGGGGACAGATCACAAAAATATGTTAGAACAATCATTCTTTCTCTCTACAATAACTCTTGCTCAACTCAATTCTTTTTTCCAAAAGTTTCATGTCTCCAGACACAGGAACAAGCCTGAGTACTGACTGGAAACGAATATTCACCAAATCCTTGCACCAAAAATTTTGTTTTTGTCTTTAAAAAGGAGCAATTTGCCACCAGACATCCATTCCATTTTTAGTCCTTTTTTCTCACAGTCTTTCTTGTCAGCAGATTGATTACTTTCAGGTAACTAGCCCAAGTCAGAACACAATAAATATAAGATCTCCAGCATTTCTAAGGCGTGTCTCTGTAAATTACATGAAAGATGAGATTGCTCCTGAAGAGGTTTTTTTTTTCCAAACAAAGCAAGTATGGCAAAAATGCTTTATTGTGTATATGCTTTGCTAGACTGAAAAAGAGACCACTGATGCAAATTAAAGAGAGAAAATGTTGAAGCAGTGTATGGAATGGAATGGAATGGCAATGTCAGTTGGAAGGGACTAACAACAATTATCCAGCCCAACAATCTGACTCAGGACTGACCAAAAGTTAAAGCCTGTTCCTTAGGAGAATGTCCAAATGCCTCCTAAACACTGACAGGCTTGAGGCATTGAACACTTCTCTAGGAGCTTGTTCCATGACTTTCCCAAGCTCTGGGTAAAGAAATGATCCACAATGTCTGTTCTAAAGTTCCCCTGGCATAATTTTGCACCACTTCCATGTGTCCTGTCATTGGATCCCAGGGAGAAGTGATGAGCACCTCCCTCTCCAGGAAGCTGTTCAGAGCAATGAGGTCATCCTCAACCTCCTCTCTGAACTAGACAAACACCGTGACCCCCGCTGCTGCCCCATAGAACATTCCTTACAGCCCTTTCACCAGCTTTGTTGCCTTCCTCTAGGTGTACTCAAGCACCTGCAAATCCTTCTTAAATTGGGAGGCCCATAAGGCCTCCCAATTGCATGCAGTACTCCAGGTGAGGCAGCATCAACACTCAATACAACAGGATAATCACCTCTTTTGAGCAGCTGGTGTTGTGTTTGATGCAATCCAGGATGGGGCTTGCCATCCTCATGGCTATCAGGGCACCCTGCTGACTCCTACTGAGCCTTCTGTGATCAGCAACCACAGGTCCCTTTCTGCAAGGCTGCTGCCCAGTCATTCCTCTCCTCATTTTTACTTAGTCTTGATTTAGTCCTAACTGCAGAATGCTGCTTTTTTCTTGTTAAATTAATCCCACTAATCATTGCTCTAGTTTATCCAGATCCCTCTGCAAAACCTCTTCTCCCTCAAAGGAGTCAACAAACAGCACCTCCCAGTGTAGTATCGTGAGAAAACTTTCTAATGGTGCATTCACCTGCTGCATCCAGAGCACTGACAAATGCATTGAACAGAGCTTTAGAACTGAACCCTGAGGAACACCAGTGATGACCAGACACCAGCCAGGTGTGGCCCCGTTCCCTAAAACCCTTTGAGCCCTGACACTGTGTTCATCTCACAGCTGGACAACTGATCCAGAAGGATGCTATGAGGACTATCGAAAGCCTTTCTAATATCCAGAAAACTCCATCTACTGGTGTAATTTTATCCATGAGGCTACTGACCATATCATAGAAGGATATCAAATTAGTTAAGCAGGACTTTCATTTCATGACCCAAGGGTGAGTATGCCTAATTATTATTAGGCATACTCACCCTTTAATTATTATTAAAAAATATTTTTAAAATATTTTTCAATAATAGCCAGTATGATCTTCTCCATAATTTTTCCAGGAAATGAGGTTAGACCAACAGGTCTGAATTTCCTGTAGTGTGTGTGCATGTGTGCATGTGACAAGGTGGGGGGTTAATCTTGAACATTTAGGAATTTTCACAACTTATGTATATGTGAGTGTAATTTTTTAAATAACAGGTTGTTTATTTAAATCCAAAGGAAGCAGCAATTTCTAAATATAGGTCAGAACAAAATACTGCAGAGATGTAAACAGTCATTCCTTTGTGCCTGCCTCGTCCCTAGCTAAAATTTTATATTACTATCTTTTCATATTATTCAGGGAGTCAGGAATAACCATTATCTATTATTAAAATAATATTCACCAAGCCATAACCAGAGGCATAATCTACATTATTTTTTGACAATCAAGTTGAAAATATATGTCCAATTGATGTCAGAAATCTCAGCAGCATTTTCTTTTCATGATATTTCAATAGAGTAACCTGGGATGATGGAGAGTTTTATAATTAATGTCAGTTATGCTGGACATACTCTGATAAGAAATGATGGGCTTGCCATTTACAAACATCAAATTTTACGAGCTGGAAATGAAATGCAGTCAAAACAGGCCAACAGACCAAAAAGTGATATAAGCTGTAATTTCTTGATAGTCTATCTTGTGCTGGCAAAGCAAGAACTGTTCCCAGAGGAGCTGAATAATGCTGTGGGATTGGTTAGAAAAAGGCAAAAATACTGCAGCAGTTGTCACTGGGTTTAGAGTTATGCATTCCTTGTTTGGAAAACAAAAAGTTTTAGCTTCAACTTTCTGCTGTAACTGGAGAATATATTCACCAAATTTCCCCAACAGAAAATTTCACAGGATTTTTGCAGAAAAATTATGTAAAAAGAATCAACAGAGGATTCTGTAGCAACCTCTTGACAGTAAACAGAAGAATAGTCATGACAAAGGCATTTAGATATTTTCAGCATTAAATTTTCAGAGGGTTTTGTATTTACTATAAAGTAACAGGCTTCCTGTTTCCACATTTTTCACTGCAACTAATGAAAAGACTGTTTCTTCTGTCCAGAAAGGAAAAAAAAAGGGCAATATAATATCTCACATCAAAAGTGTTTCAAAAAAATAAAACATAAAAGAAAAACTCAGAAATGTTATTAAGAATTATGACATCACCAAGAAAAATGAGGATGATGCATATAAATGCATACCTTGATGTTTGCAACCTAAATGTTATGAAATCCTGCATTTTCGTTTCAACTGAAGTGCAGCATTAAAAATGTCTTTCTCCAAGGTCAATACATTTTGAGTCTGTCATCAGAGTTTTTATGAAGATAAATGTTTTCACCTTACAAGAAAATTCACAGAGATAGGAATAACATTGCAAAAAAAGGTGAGCAAAAAGGGCCAGATCTTCTCACTAAGTGCTCTTTTCAGCACTATTGCTCTGCTGCCTTTGAGTGCTGCTTGTAATTTGAAATTCAGAGGCTTCTAGAAAGGTGTTAAAGCCATCCTGCTTGCTTTGAAATTAGTTATTTAGCTCCTGGTCCCTGCAGAAATGTAGCATGAACTCTGAACACAGGTTTTGCAATAATCCTTCTTTTTTCCTCCTTTTTTAAAGAAATTCAGTGTTGATGAAAACACTACAAAATGAAATAGTTAAGTTGGCATGCCAAAAATAGGTTTAAAATTAAGTTTTCTAAATATACTTATACTTGCAATTTGGGAATCTTCACCTTATTTCTAACAACCTGATATTATGAATATCTTCAAACCTCTGTTTTGAAACCAAAGCATCACACATCATAAATTCTCTTACTTAAAGAGACCATATCTTTTAGGCTCATTACATATCTTGGATAAATAATCTACTTTTCTACTACGTAAAGCATAGTACTGCAAACCCAGATCTTTAAAGGAGATTATCAGTAAGTCATAAAAGTAAATTCATTAAAAAACCCCAAAATGAAATATAATAATTTTTGCTATGCAAAAAGAGCTAATTTTCCTACAATCATCAGATCATTTAGATATTCTGCAGGCAATGGAGTTAGAGCTGGGAATTATCAAGTTTTTTTTTTAAATCTGAAGCAATTGGCACTGAAAGAGAGGATATCAGGAAACACCTAGAAAATTATGTGTCATATCCCATTAATTTACTGAGCCATACCGTAGCATAATGTGATCTTTATGATCACATCACACATTATGCTAGGATTTAGTTGATCTTGGTTGAATGTCAGGTACCCAAGCAGCTCTGTCCCGCTCCTCCACAGCTGGACAAGGGAGAAGAAATATAATGAAAACCTCATGGGTCAAGATAAAGGCATGAAGAAATTACTTACCAGTTACAATCTCCACTTGGGGAAATTAACACACTCCACTTGGGGAAATTAAATTTATTACCAATCAAATCAGATAAGGGAAACAAGAAATAACAAACCTCAAAGACAACTTCCTCCCAAACCAACCCTTCTTCCTTGGTGCAACTTACCTCCTGATTTTCTCTGCCTCCTCCCCTCCAGCAACTCAGGCGTATGGGAATGGAGGCTGCGTTCAGTTCATCACACATTGCCTCTGCCACTACTTCCTCCTCAGGGAAGGATTCCTCACACTCTTTCCCTGCTTCAGCCTGGAGTCTCTTCATGAGCTTTTCTGATGTGAGTTCTCCACATGTGCTGCAGCTCTCCATGAGCTGCTCCAGAGTGGGGCCTTAAGGAACAGACTGCTCCAGTGTGGGTCCTCATGGGGTCACAGGGCCTGCCAGGAGCCTGCTCCAGCACAGGCTTCCCTATGGTCGCAGTCTCCTTTGGGAATCCACCTGCTCTGACATGGGGTCTCCTCTGCTCCAATGTTGATCTCCATGAGCTCCAGAGGCACAGTTCCTTCACCACAGTCTGTCTGCACCACAGGCTTCAGAGGAATCTTAGTCCCAGCGTCTGGAGCACCTCCTCCCCTCCTCCTTCCCTGGCCATGGTCTCCGCAGGGCTGCATGTCTCACATATTCTCAGTCTTCTTTCTGGCTGCAGCTGCTGTTGCCCAGTTTCTTTTCCCCCTTCTGGATTCTGTTTTCCCAGAGGCATTACCACCATTGCTGCTAGATCCATCTTGGAGCTGTCTGACAATGGCTCTTTCAGACATGGGTGAAGTTGCTGGAAGATCCTCACTGTTTCTTCCCACACCAGCATAACCTTTCCACCCAAACCTGATACACATAACAATGAAGAATGGGAAAATTATATCCTATAAACAATTTCTATTATAATTTGTATTCTAAATATGGATTTCCATTCACTTCAAGAACTATTTGAACAAAAGCTAAATATTATGATTTTTTTTATTGTTTGAAATTGTTTCAGCAATAGAATCAAGTAGAATTTACTGACCATGTACTGAAATTCTGGAACTAGTTGCAAAAGGAAACTGTGAAGGCAGCTGAGCTTGTTCAAAAAAGGTTAAGGCAAATTTATGGGCGAAAGGTTCTTAAGTGCACAATAAAAATCTACACAAGCATATAGTCTCTGACATCCTTAACAAGGCTTGGAAAATACTAAGAGAAGGAAGTAACTGCTCTTTAACTGTTGAGCCATTTTAAAAAACAAATTTGATCTGACCCAGTAAAGCACGTTTTTTTTATTTATGGTCAACAAACTCTGTACATGCTGCTTGCAAATTTTGTTGCATATTCAATCAATTTAGGCAAGTAATGGTTCTGGATTAATATGCTCCTGAAAGCACAACTAGCTTTTGAGATGATGAAACAACCATTTCAATTCTACAAGACACAAAATGAATGCAGCCAAATGTATGTTTGTAGAAATCTAAAACAAAAAGAACCAAAAAATCCCACATAAGCTAGAATAAATTGCATTTAGAAACTGGTAATATTGATTGGTGTGAACATTTACACAAAATAACAAGAAGCAAAGTGAATATTCCTCAAAAATCTGATGGCATAACATAACTGTCCTGACTAGACAGAAGGAATTTCTGAGCACTGTGCCCTGCATGTGAGAAAATTCCTGCTTTGCCTGGAGTCTTTCAGATCCATTTTTTTTCTAACCTAAGATATATTCCACTGTCTCATCTTGTGCCATTTGGATTACTTGCCTTCCTTAACAACCTAAACTACAGTTTCACCATCTATAAATATAATTTTACTTTGGTAAGACCAGCATACTTCTACCATACTGTGAATAAACATGACATTTATCTCTTAGAAGTTTATTTGCCTGCTTTACTTACTGGACTTGTTTAAGACTGTGAAATATTACTTGTTCTGGTAATTTGTTTTTTATCATTACTGGTCTTTCAAAGTTTGTCTTCCATTTGGGTAATTTTTCCCATGATCATGCATTCCTTTGTAAATCTGCAGCACAACTGGACTATACAAGGAGATTTGTGACAGAAATATGTCATTAATACACAATAATATTTAAAGACAAAGGAGTGTTCATTATAGAAGAATTAAACACAGAAAGTTCTCTTAAGAGTTGTCCTAGGTTGAAGTGTAAGATGTACCCAAAGTATATATATTCTATCATCATCTTCATGAGCTGGTGAAACCAGGTGGGGCAGTGTTTCCCTTATCTTCTGCTAATGGCTCATCAATGCCTTGCCACATGACTCACAGATAACTCCCCC